>LR812540.1:23971097-24066097 GCA_903798195.1 Danio kyathit
GTGCTATATAAATACACTTTTCTTTACTTGCTTAACTTACTTATAAAACAATGCCGATAACACTGAAGGGCTTTATTCTTTGATAACAACTGCCTGGCAGTACATTATCCTCCCTCTTATTACACAACTACTTGCTACAAAATGCAAAAATTAAACAAAGAAAAGTTGACAAATCAAATTGTCATAGTTTGCTAATTATTTATTTAAACAAAAAGCTGACAGAGGCGAACATGAATGAGCCTGTGCTATTGGTTTCAGTTGTTATCTGGGAATAACATACCTTGAAATCCTGTGACTGACCAATCAGAATCAAGTATTCCAGACAGCGGTGTAATATGCTAAATCTACTCAATGTGTGTTTGTGTGCATTTATAGCGGTTTCTGAAATGTACCATACATTTTTTTGCACATCAACAAAGCAACTGCTTGAATGTTTCAAGTTTTTTGCAGATTGATTTACAGTTTTCAATGTTACCATTTAGTTTTCGAAAATGTACAGAGCAGTTTTTCAGTAAAATGCACTAAATAGCAATTTCTAGGATGTATGGAGTTGTTTTTAGCACATTTGCTATATGAATTCAATGTGTGAATAGTTATTTCTGAGCAGTTTTACCAAACCTCTAGGCAATCTCCTCTAGAACAGAGATTTCCAAACTCAGTCCTGGAGGGCCGATGTCCTGCAGATGTTAGCTCCAACTTGCCTCAACACACTTGCAAGGATGTTTCTAGAAAGCCTAGTAAGAGCTTGATTAGCTAGCCCAGGTGTGTCTGATTGGGGTTGGAACTAAACTTTGCAGGATACTGGCCCTCCAGGACAGAGTTTGGACACCCCTGCTCTAGAATGAGTTAAATGCTAAAGCTAAACATTTAAAATTTTACATTTTAAAATTTGACAACAGTGTCTAACCACTGTTAACCATCTCTCAACAGAGTCATAACTATTATAGCTTACGTTAGCCTTCTCTAACAGATCTGTTAGCATTAATCAGCTATTAGCGATGCTTACAGATCAATGTCATAAAGTTTCCCTGCTCCCGAGAGCCGCACTTTCTGCTGATTAATAGATAATGAATAATGGAGGAACAAAACAGAGAGAAAAGGTTTAATTTGTGAATACAGCAATTAGCATTTTCGGCTAATTTCGCTAAATTAGCAAATAAACAATTTAGCACACAATATGTGGCAAAATATTTGTTCATAACATACTATGAAACGTAATCTGTTGCGCTTCCTATTTTTTTTGGAGCAAATTTCCACTTCTTTCTGAACGCAGCATCAGAAGTTAAAGGAAGCATGCTCATTTTTTTTTTCAGATACGAGCTGAAATGTTAATTAAATTTGCAGGGTGTAATTAGAGGGCCGCGTATTCTGATTGCGGTGAATAATCACGTAGCCTCAGGAGCCGAACGCAGCGAATGGATGAAGGAGCAATTAGGCAAATTACAGTAATTTCAAATTAATTGCTAGATAAAACCGTTTTTAATCAAAATACGGTGACTCCAGAGGTGTCTAGAAGATTTCAGACCAGGATTCTTCCACAGGTCTCCTGGGAAGAGACACCATTTCTCAGAAACATGAACTGCTTGCGCATGTTTGCTCCTGATTCTGGGATTTGAGTGATTTGCGGTGGATTTTGCTTTACCCCGAGTGTAATCCAGCTTTAGATACTTGCACTAGTGGACACAGACATGCTAATGAATACAGTATTGACTTTCTTTGTAAAGAGACCAGAGTCCAATCATTTCAGGCAGCGGGGATTTCATAACTGATCATTACAGACAGTGCAGGCCCAAGGAGAATCATATCGCAGACAGATAAAATTATGTCTTAAGACTAAAAAAAAAAATCTTCCAGTTGGTGCGTTGGCGCGTTGGTGTCTTAGTGTCCCACCAGTGAATATATTCAGCCACATTACACTGCTACGAGTGTGATCTTGCATTTATACAACAGTTTGATCGCATAATCGCACATATTAAAAAGAAAATCTTTTGTAACCTTTTGCAAGAGGAACTACTTCCGCCATTCCTTCACATCTGCAGCTGACCTCAGAACAGCAAAAGCAGTTACTAATTCACCAACATCACTTTAGAGCTAGTATTTGAATGATTCTCTAGCGTAATGACTAAAGTGATGACAAAACAGGGGATTTTGCTGACATTAAGATTATAAGGCTGAACAGCATGAAATGCCATCAGTCTACAGAGATATCTCCCGATTGCAACAGAGAAATACTTGGAGATCACAATAGTACTATGGTATAAATACAGTACCAAACATACAAAAGAGAGAGATCGACTTAGAGAGTCATTACTTGTTTAGTAATGATTTGATCAGCTGTAGTTTTAAATTGCTCTGTTTTTCTCTTAGGGCTTATTATACGGTCTCTGTCGCCATCTTGGGGATGAACATCGTCAAAAATCTTTGCTCAAAGACAGGCTAATGGCCGCCGACGCACGTTCTCTTAGAAATTATTAATATTTTAAAATAGGCACTATCCTCATAAATAAACTGCAAATAACTACATTCTCGACTAAAAAAGCCTCTAAAGTACATGTTGGCCAACAGCAGCGATATGTCAAACTGTAGAGTGTCCTCTGCTTGTTGCTGTATGTGGGTGGAGTAATACACAAGGGTGAAGGTTTAAGAGGCTGGACAAGTGCTGTTACTGGCAGAATACCGCACGGCTATCAGCCAATCAGATTCAAGAACCAGAAAGAACTGTTGTATAAATATATACATATGAACTTTCGCTAGTATGAAACTAAAAAGGTTGACCAACATGCAAAAAAACAAACAAAAAAAATTAAATAAAAGTGACAAATCAAATCCATATCTAATAAAATTTACTGTAATTAACTGAAAAAAATGACAACATTTATAGCATAGTAATATAATAATAATAATAATAATAATACTTACAATAATTGTTATAGCTGTTATTGTTATGATTATTCATTCATTCATTTTCTTTTCGGTTTAGTCCCTTTATTAATTTGGGGTCGCCGCAGTGGAATGAACCACCAACTTATCCAGCATATGTTTTACGCAGCGGATGCCCTTCCAGCTGCAACCCATCTCTGGGAAACATCCATACACACTCATACATTACAGTCAATTTAGCCTACCCAATTCACCTGTACGGCATGTCTTTGGACTGTGAGGAAAACCGGAGCACCCGGAGGAAACCCACGCGAACGCGGAGAGAACATTATTATTATTATTATTATTATTATACGCTTGAATGCCTTCTGGTGTGGTTTCAGACTTCTGGACCATTTTACCACGTTTTATATTTAAGTTTATATTTAACTTAACTCACCTGAGCAGCTTTTCTCTTAGCCTTGTGCTGTTTAATGCTGGAGGCCATGACTGAAACAGGCTGTGAACACACACACACACACACACACACACACACACACACACACACACACACACACAAAGACACAGACAGTGAACCTCACGTATAACAAACCCGGACACATCAGCTCAAGAGATTTGTGTTCCCAGACTGAGGCTGAGAGCGAACAAAATCAATTATCTCAGACAGAGAAAGACATCAATCACAGACGTCCCGTTAGTGTCGCTATTACAACTCCAAGCATCCAATCAGGAGGGATTAGAACAGGCATGCTAACAGGGCAATGACATCATGAGTTTAAAGGTTGGAGACGTATGCGATCTGTGTTCGAACAGCACTCCTCAACTGCACATGTAAAATTGTATTTATTATTAAATATCTAAGTATTTAAAATATTAAAAGTTTTAACATTTTAGTAAATCAGCAAAGCATTATATATGAGACACACACAGCAAGGAAAACTTTCACAGTATTTCGTAAAATATATTGTTTTGAAAAAGTCTAATTTTTTTTAGTTTAACTCGAATAAAAGCAGTTTTTAAATTTAATATAATATAAATATAATATAATATTTATAATATGATCAATATAGTCTATATAGAGTGGAGGAACTATGACGTCAATTTGTATGCAAAAACCCGGAAGCGAGTTTAGCAGTTCCAGTCCCCTCGTCCCAAAGTCAATGGGTTTTTTATGGGATTTCAATTAAATTGCTTAAGGTTCGTGGCTACCACAAATTCAAGATACTTTCACGCTTTATTCTATGATATAAAACACATCAGTTACATCACACTCTTGATTTTTTAAAATCGGTTACGCTTCTTTAAAAAGACAATTGCTATCAAGCTGCTAAATGAGACTACAGGCGGTGTCGGAGACATTATATGTCATCCAGCTGAAATGGTCTGGAATGCAGCTCGCTTGTGTTGGACATTTGGATTTGTCTGTGATATAAGTATTTTCATAAATTGTATTTTATAGTTTTTGTAGTATTTTGTAGATAATACATTCATTTGTATAGAGACTGTCAAGGCAGATTAATTTGTTGATCATTTATTTTAATTAAACAATATTATGAAGATACTGCTTACCAGTGCAGCCTCTTTCCTGCTCTTGTTAATGCAAATGTGTGAATAAATTTGTAAAAACACATACCTTTCAACTGTCATTTTAACGTGATCAATTGATTTTTCGTAGTTTTTTCTTCATCTGAACACATCATGACTGCAATGTTTACACTTCTCCTTAAAATTTATAGCATAGTGTTATGGGCTGGTTTTCGCTGTACTTTGTGACAAAAAAAAAAGAAAAAAAAAAAGAATATTGAATGTTGTTCTGTGTCTATGATGGAACTTGCAGGAATACAGACTTGTCCCTCACCTCATTTCTGTCATAAGTGGGCTGTATTCACGTGAGCGATACACTTATTTAAATGTCTTATGATTATACTATGTAGGCACTTTTATACAGTACATACAGTCTTAAAACTTTTACAACAACCGTAAATCAAAACAAATGTATTTCCCATGTAAAAAAAAAAAAAACTATCCAAAAGGCTTGTAGGTCTCTATACAGACAGTGTTTTTGCGTATTTATCTGTTTATAATATATAGCATAGATTATAATATAATAAACCGAGAGAGTAAATCTTTGTCATGGACCATATTTCTAAAAATAAGCTTGAAGAGTTGTCTGTAGCAGGGTGGTGCTGACATAACAAGCGACTGGCCTGAAGGCACTGTAGTCCGTTTACAGCCTAATGGTAGCTTTTCAATTCTTGCGTTTGCATTTAAGATTCAAAAGTAATAAAAGTTATATTTTCGTGTGAGGATTATCTGGTTGTACAAAATGTGTAGGTGTCACGAACTGTGTTTGACCACAGAGCTTATTATTTGCAATCTTCGAAAAGCCCATGGAAAAATTCTATATAGATTTTACCAAGGGCACTTGGGAAATATTTGAAAGAATCAAAATTTCACAGAAAGGGGACTAATTTTCCCCTTTAACTGTAAATGTTATTAAAAAAAGCAAATGTAGTATGAACATAATAGGTAGCTTTATAATGCTGAAGTCAATGCATATTTGTAACAAAGCTTAAACAATCCAAGAACCATATTTATGCCAAAATAGATTTAAAAAATACAGGTAACTGGTGGCCCACAAGTGTAGCACCATTTACCAGTAGCCCTCAGGGGAATGATCATTGTTGAACTGGAAATGAATTGGCCTTATTTTGATAAAGGCGAGTGCTCAGGCGTGAACTGCGGGCTCCTATCAGAGGAGCGCAGTGGCAGCAGGAGATGATGGGGTTTTAAATGGCAGGTTTACCCGTGGAGTGGAGGACAAGCTCTGCACAATGAAGACCACGGGGCTCGGAGCAGCTTTGATGGTCTGCACTGCCTCCTCATGGCTGGCGTTCTGCAAATCCACTCCAGAAACCTATTCAAGCCAGAGGACAGAGAGAAAGAGAGAGAAAAAAAAAAAAAACAGAGGACAGAGAGATAACAGAGGATTTAAAGGGGACATGTGGTTGAAAATAGGGTTATTTTGAAAAACAGATAACTCTATTATTAATTATTTTTATAAATCATGATTTTTTTTTTCACATTGAAGAGCTCGTTTTGAAAAACCATGATTTATGACAATTAGATAAAAGCTTTTTTTTTTTTATAAAGACTTAATTAAAAGAATTTAGAATTAAACATGAAAATATACAGCACTACCAAGCTGGAAACCTAAATAAGCCAGTATTGCGAAGAATAAAGAGCTAATTTACATACTGAATAACCATTTTTGGTCAAATAAACTAAATATGCTACAAATCAGAATAATGAATTGTCTAAACAGGAACGGTCAGTCAGCAGAAAACAGCAGGTGTTTGGCTTGTATGTGAAGAGATAAAGGAGCAGTATGTGTGCATGTCAGACCTGTAGGATCTTGTCTCCAGTTTTGAGGGCACCGGTGCGTCCAGCTGGACTGTCTGCTAGCACCTGTTTGATGAAAATGCCCTTCAGCTCCTCTCCGTTCTTCAACCTCTTTATAACGGTGCGGCCACCCACTATACTGATGCCCAGAGACTCCTCCGGCTCTGCCCACACCTCCACTCTGAGACAAAAAATAATAATAAAAAATGTTTAACTCAATGAAAAATTGTATTCACTTGCTATTTTTCTATTGTTTTTTAAAAAGTTACACAACATAACGCAACTATGCAAATGTAACACAATCCAATGCAACATCACAACATAACACAACACATCTGAAGTAACAATACAATGCAACAAATTGCAATGTAAAACAATATAACATATCGTAACAACGCAAAGTGATGCAGTGCAAAGTGATTCAACGGGACAATGTAAAGTGACGCAACATAACACAGCGTGACACAACGAGGCTACACAACATGATGCGATGCTTACCGGGAAGCAACGCAATGTGACAACGCTTAACGTGACAACATAGCGTGATAAAATAACATGTTGTACATACTGTATGTACAATGCAACTTTATGCAAATGTAGCAATGCAATACAACACAACGTAACACATCGCAAGTAATGGAACAATGCAATACAACAACATGCAATGTAAAACAATGCAACAAAACAACTTGACGCAGCGTAATGTGACAATGAGAGGGTACGCGACATGATGCAACGCATCGTGACAATGCAACCTGACATAACGAGAGGCTACACAACGTGACACAGCACAACACAACATGATGTGACAACACAACACAACAAGAGGCTACGCAACGTGACGCAACGGGAGGCTACGCAACACAACACATGATGCAACAACGCGAGGTTACGTAATGTGACGCAACGTGACAAGACAAAGCAATGTGACAAAGAGAGGCTACGTAACATGACGCAACATGCTGCAACAATGCGATATGACACCGCAACACACTAAGAGGCTACGCAACATGACGCAACATGACACAACGAGAGGCTACGCAATGTGACGCTACGCAACGTGACAACAACGCGATGTGATGACGCAACATAACAAGAGGCCACACAATGTGACACAACGTGACAAAGCAATGTGACACAATGAGAGGCTACGCAACGTGACGCAGCACAACACAACATGACGCAACAATGCAATGTGACAATGCAATACAACAAGAGGCAATGTGATGCAACGAGGTTACGCAACTTGACTCAATGCAAAGCAACGTGACACAACGCAAAGCAACGTGATGCAACATGATGCAACAATGAGATGTGACAACGCAACAACAAGAGACTACACAACGTGACGCAATGAGAGGTTATGTAATGTGACGCAACGTGACGTGACAAAGCAATGTGACAATAAGAGGCTACATGATGCAATGCAACGTTACGCAATGCAACATGATGCATCAACGCGATGTGACAACGCAACACAACAAGAGGCTACGCAACGTAACGTGACACGAATGTAACACAACGAGGGGCTACACAATGTGATGCTACGTAACGTGACGCAACAGCGCAATGTGATGACGCAACAACAAGAGGCTACACAAAGTGACATGATGTGACAAAGCAATGTGACAACCTGCCAACGTGACAACTGTAAAGCATTTGATTACTTTCTTTGCTGAATTATAAACTGCATTTTTGAATTATACATATTTTATATATAAAACAAAGATAATAACCTGTATATATGGCCGCAAGACTTTTATATAAATAATAAAAAATATTCTAAAAAAGAAAAAATTATCAAAAATGCATGTAAAACGTCTAATTTTTATTTGGTACAAGAATGTACAGTACATATGTGTGAATGTAATAATTGTATAGATTTGAACTTAAATAATGAATTTGTTACAAATATAAATTAACCAAAAAAAGGGTAAACTTCATAAATATTTAAAAAAAGATACTTGCATATGTTTTGATATACATTTTACTTTCTACCATTGTTAACAAACAATTTGTAAATATTTCTACATTTTAACCTATTCACAACACAATTATTCAAAGCAGACATTTTATTTTAGAAATTTATTCTTTTACTTTTGTTAATTCCAAAAGCTTTTGGCATATATTTAGATTTTGTTACTTACACAATAGATTTTTGTCAGTACTTGAACAGTTTGTGTGTATAGAGACAGAGTGTTGTAACCTGCGTGGAGGACCCCAATGGCTGAACACCGGCGTCTCTTCACCTTCTCCCTCCTCTCTTTCTGGAAGATCACTGTGAACAACACACATTCTCTACACTTATAATAACCAGCTTTCTTAGGTCAACATCAAATTCTAAAATCTCACTAATAAGTAAGGCTGTAAAGTTGACAGTTACCCTCTGATTGAACCGGCCTGGTTTCTTCTCTTCCTGTTGCGAGTAGAAGTGCGTTTAGCAGACCTGAATTATGCGAAAACAAAGCAAACTATGAATCTGACTCCAAAAAATCAGCTCAGATTCATCATTATTTCTTAAATACTCCACTTGATTGATTAGCATGCATTTTTTTCAGTAAGAGCAGCAGAAAGATGGAATAAAATACCAGTGGATATCAGAGAGAGTACCACTTTTAACACTTTTTAAAATTGTCCTTAAAGTTTGGTTTAAAGAAAATCAAATATGCAACCACTGATCTGATTTCATTTTATCGACTATGATATATTGTATGTATTGTACTGTAAGAGTAAATTGTACTATTTTTTATTTTTTTTTAATATTGTTAAACTTGTTACAACTTCCTGTCCAGGGACTACAGATGTAAATTAGCTTTATAGCTAACTCTGGCACAACATGTCATGTTGTACACGGTCCCTGTATAAACAAATACAATTAAAAAAAAATTTCAATGAATTGCAGTGTAATATCAGGAAAGAAAAAAGTATTATTTAAATTGATACAGATAAAAAAAAAAGAGAAAAGGTGTAAAAAATATTTGTTTTTACTGGGTCATTTTCACATCAGCTGTGCAATATAAAACACAGCTAGAACAACAACAAAATCATGTTATAATAATTTATAAATTTACCATATTTGTATATTTGAAACATTATTTAAATACAAATAAAATTGCATATAAAATGCAATTAATATTATTTTAATAATACCATACACTACGACAATAGCAAATAATCTATAGCATACATTTATTTATTAATGAACTATTATATTGTATAAAATTATTATTATTAATTATTATTATTATTAAATAATAATAAATTATTATTTTATTGCTACTACATCATAGCAGGGGTGGGCAAACTCGGTCCTGGAGGGCCTGCACAGTTTTGCTCCAACACTAATCAAACACACCTGAACATGCTAATCAGTGTCTTCAAGATCACTAGAAATCTATAAGCAGGTGTGTTTGATTAGTGTTGGAGCTAAACTGCACAGGACATCGGCCCTCCAGGACCGAGTTTGCCCACCCCCGTGACCTAATTTATTATTTATATTTATTGAATGAAATCAAACAGAACTATTTAATATTACTAACAAAATTTTACATAAAAAAAAACGCAATTAATATAATTGTAATTAAACCATACCCTGCGACAATAGCAAATAATCTACAGCATAAAATAACTACAACTAAATATTTAGAAACAATAAATTTATTGATATTATTTATTAAATTTATTAATGAACTATTATATTATATAAAATTTATTATTATTATTATTATTATTATTAATTATTATTATTAAATAATAATAAAATATTATTTTATTGCTACAACATCCAAATGTATTATTTTTATTTATTTAATAAAATAAAAAAAGAACTATTAAAAATTACTATTAAAATTTTAAATAAAAAACGCAATTAATATAATTGTAATACCGTACCCTGCGACAATAGCAAATAATCTATAGCATAAACTTACTACAACTAAATAATTAAAAAACAATCATTTATTTATTAATGAACTAATATATTGTGTAAAACTGATTATTATTATTATTATTATTATTATTATTAATAAATAATACTAAATTATTATTTTATTGCTACTACATCGTAATGTATTATTTATATTTATTGAATAAAATAAAACAGTATTATTTAATTACTAATAAAATGTTATATGAAAAACACAATTACTATTATAATAATACCTGCGATTATAATTAAAACTGCGACAATGGCAAATAATCTATAGCATAAAATTACTACAACTAAATAATTAAAAACAATAATTGATCTATTAATGAAGTATTGTATTGCATGAAATTGAGTATTATTATTATACATTTTATTATTATTATTATTATTATTATATGTATTATTACTATTTATTATTATTAATAATAATAAAATGTATACTAATGTATTAATCATATTTATTGAATAAAATAAAACAAGTTCTCCATTATTATTACTATTATTATTACTATAATTATTACATTTGTACAGAATTATATTTGTAAAGAATCATTAAATGTTTTTGTTTTGAAAATCTTTTGATTTGAAAATCTTTTTTTTTTACATATTTGACAATTATTATTTAATAGTACATGTAGAAATAGAAAGTATTAAAAATACTATCATCATTATTATTAATATTATTATTTATAACAACAATTACATTTAATAATCAATACATTTCAATATATAGATATTTACTATTAAGTAACATTAAAACTGTCCTCTTTTCAAAACTCCAATATTTCGTACAGTGAACAGAAAATTTCATTCTGCTATTGATTTGATTTGAACGTGTTGTATGTGTACAAACCAACACTTGTGCACAAAAACACACACTTCTCTATTACACTGTCATCATAAACAGCTGGCAGAGTCTCAGCTGCGTTTCACACCAATTTGACACCTTTGATTGTGTGCCTCAAAACGGCATTTTATATCCGTTTCTCACATTTCCTCAATTTCTCTACCACACCTGGGTAATACCAATGTGCTAGCTCCGATTATCATAATTAACCTATTTTAATAATTACCATATGCATAATCATTTCACAATACTTGTAACATTTAAAAAAATAATAAATAAAAGCACAAATATCTTATTTACAATGAACACCACAAACCATCTCAATCTGATTCTCATTTTTAGCTCTTTAAAATGTAGTTCTGTAGCTTATCTTTCAATTTAAGCATAACTGTCCAGCAGGTGGCACTGTAGATCTATTAGAAAACATTGTAATGGTAATTAAAAATCCACACTGGTCACTAATATTAATCAACATAGACATTAAACATTCATGTCAGAGCTTTCCGGTGTAATTTGCTAGATACAAAGGATAAGTTTTTACCTAAAAAAAAAAAAAAAAAAAAAAAACTTTGCTTTTGATCGTAAACAGGATGTAATTCATTAGTTATCACTATACTTTCACACATGATTGATTGCATTTAGAGTTGCGAACATTTTTTAAATGACATGTTTATTAGAATATTAGGTTTAAATAGGCAAATTAGTCATAATTTAATTAAACGTGTGCTCATTTGCATACTTTTCTAGCACAAAAGTCAGAACACTGGATAAGTCAGGTTGAAAACTCTTCTTTTTTTTGACGAATACAGTCAAAGGTTTATACAAAGTGGATTTGAGATCTCTTTATATTTAGGTGATTATGACACATTATGTCTGTCAGAAAATACTTTGAAGAGCCAAGAAAACAATTTTGTGCAGAATAGAATGTTGCATATAATAAGGCTAATTATGTAAGCACATATTTATCTGAAGTAGAATGTAAATTTAAATAAAAAGAAATGGTCTTCAAAAATATTTGTTGTAATGGAAATCTCCAACACAAACTGATAAAGTGCAAATAAAATAATACTTAAAGCTGCATTTTGGATGCCTTCTTTGCATCAAACAAACAAACCAAAAAATTAACAGGTGCACAAGAAAAAAAAAAACGGCATTTTGCCTACAGCATCTTGCCTTAATTGAATGATGGTTAGAAATGTGTGAGTGTGTGCCACAGATGGAGACTCACTCATTATCAGTGTCCGTCAAAGTAAGCTCTGATCCCTCATTTCTGGAGTCTGAATCACTATCTGCTGTCTCCACCCATGAAGTAAAATGACCTGAAAACAGATGTATAAATATCAACCTGCACTGAAATACAGTATACTTAACTCTTTCCCTGCCAGTGTTTTTGTTTTTTTTAAAGCTGCCAGACAGAGATAGCGTTTTTGATGATTTTCATCTACATTTGATGGCCAGAAAATGTTCTGATAGGTATAAATGACCACATTATATATTAAAATCCAAAGTAGTGCAATTTCAAGAAAGAAAGAAAAAAGAAAGAAAGAAAGAAATCTATCTATCTATCTATCTATCTATCTATCTATCTATCTATCTATCTATCTATCTATCTATCTATCTATCTATCTATCTATCTATCTATCTATCTATCTATCTATCTCTTTTAATCAATCAATCATCTATCTATTTCAATCAACCAATCAATCAACTAATCAATTGATCAATCAATCAATCCATCCAATCAATCATCCATCTATCTATCTATCTTTCAATCAATCAATCAATCAATCATCTATCTTTTTCAATAAATCCATCAATAATTTATCTTTTAATCTATCCATCCCTCCATCCATCATCTATATCTTTCTATCTATCCATCCATCCATCCATCCATCTATCTATCTATCTATCTATCTATCTATCAATTAATCAATTAATCAATCCATCTATAATCTATCTTTCAATCAATTAATCAATCATCTATCTTTTTCAATCAATCAATCAATCAATCAATCAATCAATCAATCAATGCATTCATCCAATCAATCATCTATCCATCTTTCAATCAATCATTATCTTTTTCAATCAATTAATCAATCAATCAATCAATCAATCAATCAATCAATCATTATCTTTTTCAATCAATCAATCAACCAATCAATTCATCCAATCAATCTATCTATCAATCAATCAATCAATCAATCAATCAATCAATCAATCAATCAATCTATCTATCTATCTATCTATCTATCTATCTATCTATCTATCTATCTATCTATCTATCTATCTATCTATCTATCTATCTATCTATCTTTCAATCAATCAATCAATCAATCAATCAATCAATCAATCAATCAATCAATCAATCAATCAATCAATCAATCAATCTTCTTCAATAGATCCATCAATAATTTATCTTTCAATCTATCCATCCATCCCTCCATCCATCATCTATCTCTTTCAATCCATCTATCCATTCATCTATCTATCCATCTATCTATATAATCAATTAATCAATCAATCAATCCATCCATCCATAATCTATCTTTCAATCAATCAATCAATCAATCAATCAATCAATCAATCTTTTTCAATCAATGCCAACTTATATTTCGCTCCCAGGAGACTCAGAAGTCCCATCACTCATTCAGGACATGCATTAGGGCTTTCCTTACTATAATACACCTAAAATGTGGATTGCTGTAAAAACCCATCAAGGGCGGGGAATTTTAGTCTCTTGATTGACAAACTCAATCTCATCAACAGCCTGGAAAAAGTTAAAAAACTTAGACACTCACTGAGGGGAATTTTCAAGGGCTGCAGTTGAATCTTCTCCAAATTCATGGAAAGATCGTCGTCCACCTTTGCAAACTGTAGCAGAAACACAAGAGTTGTAAAACTGTATACGTTTTACTTTAAGAAAGCCGTCAAATCATTGGAGTTTTACCTGTTCTTGCAAATCAGGCTGAGTGTTGAGGTGGTAGTGGCTGGATGTTGCTGGTTCTTCCCAGGAGCGAATCTTCTCACCAAGGTATGATGGCAGACTGTCGTCATCGACCTTAGAGCTCCGCTGGTCCTCCATGATGTTCACATCTACATCTTCCTCCTCTTCATCCACAGCCATCTCTTGCTCCAGGCCGGTCTGGAGGTCAACAGTGGTGAGGGGAGAGGCGTAGCGTGGCTCGGCGTCCAGGATCAGCTCTGGCTCCTCGTCCAGGTCATCAGATAAAATGGAGCCGTTTCCGAAGTCCTTTAAACAAAGAAAGTGACTTTGCTTCACTTTGTGTGCTTTGCATAATAGTATAGATTAATTCTACCATTATTATATGGAAAGTATCTTTCTGCTAAACGTTTAAGGATGTGTTTTTCAGAAAAAACAATGACACAAAGGTGAGTAATTGAGGGCAGCATCTGAATTTTTGGTTGAACTATTCCTGTAACTGCAGAATTATATATGAGCAATATCACATGAGTAGCAGTGCGTATATATATATATATATATATATATATATATATATATATATATATATATATATATATATATATATATATATATATATATATATATATATAAATAATTAATTGATCATATATTTATTTATTTATATTTATATATTTGAGGGATTTGAACCTTAAAACTTCTACTAACCAACTAAAATCTTGAACAATAGGGCAACTGCAACCAAGTACAGGCTAATACGTCCCATCACATGTTCTACAACAGGGGTGCCCAAACACCGTCCTGGAGGGCCGGTGTCCTGCAAAGTTTAGTTCCAACCCCAATTAGACACACCTGGGCTAGCTAATGAAGCTCTTACTAGGCTTTCTAAAAACATCCGTGCAGGTGTGTTGAGGCAAGTTGGAGCTAAAATTCCAGGACCGAGTTTGGGCACCCCTGTTCTAGAAACTGCATTTTCAGTTCCTTCTTAGCAACCTTCTAAACAATAATATTACTAAACTTGTAATCTGATTTTTTTGAAGTTTTTGAGGGGATGATTTTTATGTGAATATCTACACATTCAAGAATATAATTTAATAACAAACATCATGCAAGCCATGTGTTGAATATGATATGAATATCACTAGGCCACATCTATCATAAACAAGCTAAAATGTTCATTTTTTATCAATTGTGCTTAAAAATGTAATCTTTAGTTAACGCTTAGCAAACTACATAAACTACTCCAGCATGTTTTGACTAAAGTTGTAGTTTAGAAATGCTGGCGTTTCATTTAAGTGTACAGCAGATGGACTGAAACGCAAACATACAAAACACCCTTCTCAAATGGCCATTGTGTCAGCGGTAGTGGTCACGTATCATGCAATTCAGGCAGCATAGTGTGGACGGAGATTCTTTCCCTGAAACAGTTAAAATGCCAGTCAAGACAAGGAGCATTTTCATGCAAAAATGGTGTTTGAAATGAAGACCCACTACCTCAGTCTAAACAATTACAACGTAGGATAATTTCTGACACACACACATGAAATGATATTTAACATAGCAAGGAAAACTTTCCACAGTATTTCCTATAATATGCTTTCTTCTGGAGAAAGTTTTATTTGTTTTATTTCCGTTAGAATAAAAGCAGTTTTTCATTTTTTTAAAAACCATTTTAAGGTCAAAGTTATTAGCCCCTTTAAGCCATATTTTTTTTTCGATAGTCGTTATACAATAACTTGCCTAATTAACCTAACCTGCCCAGTTAACTATATTAAGTTAAGCCTTTAAATGTCACTTCAAGCTGTATAGAAGTGTCTTAAAGAATGATCTAGTCAAATATTATTTACTGTCATCATGGCAAAGATAAAATAAATCAGTTATTAGAAAGGAGTTATTAAAACTATTATGTTTAGAAATGTGTTGAAAAAAAAAATCTCTCCGTTAAACAGAAATTGGGGGGAAAAAATAAACAGGGGAGCTAATAATTCTGACTTCAACTCTATATAGGTGTTGTTTACAAACCAAATTTGGTTTGATCCTACAACCTTCTGGTGATCAATCAAAAACCTTGAACCACAAGGCCACATGAACCAAACATAAGCTAATATGTTCATATTTATACAAACAGTGCTGGAAAGCTGCCTCTTTAGTAGATTCTTAGAAAATTAGACAAATAGCTAAACTCAGTCTAAACTTGTCCCACTTGCTATCATTTCTGAAGTTGTATTTTTCACATAAAACATAGCTTTATCAAAACTTTTATAATCATTTTAAAACCAATTTTGTGTGATTTTATCCACTAAACCCTCCTTGATCCTCCAAAAACGTTTACACTTTGTTTTAGCGCAATACACAGTTGGAGTCAATATTATTAGCCCTCCTGTGAAATATATTCTTCTTCACATATTTCCTAAATTATATTTAACAGAGCAAGGATTTTTTCACAGTATTTCCTATAATATTTTTTCTTCTGGAGAAAGTCTTATTTGTTTTATTTTGGCTAGAATAAAAGCAGTTTTATTATTTTTTAAACATTTTAAGGTCAATATTATTAGCCCCTTTAAGCAATATATTTTATAATAGTCTACAGAACAAACCATAGTTATACAATGACTTGCCTAATTACCCTACCTTGCCTAACTAACCTAGTTAAGCTTTTAAATGTCACTTTTAGCTGTATAGAAATGTCTTGAAAAATATCTAATAAAATATTATTTACTGTCATCATGACAAAGATAAAAGAAATCACTTATTAGAAATGAGTTATTAAAACTATTATGTTTAGAAATGTGTTAAAAAAATCTTTCTGTTAAATAGAAATTGGGGAAAAAATATACAAGGGGGCTAATAATTCAGAAGGGCTAATAATTCTGACTTCAACTGTATAGCGATAGCGCTCAGAAAGGCCATCTTTTAGTTCAATAACAATGCTGAACTCTGTCTAAACTTTGCATAGGTGTCCATCTTACCATAACATCCCTGTAAAATATATACTGTAGAGCAAACCCTTTTGGATTCAAGCCTAAAGCCTTCTGGCAACCATCAAGGAAACCATCAATCAAATACAAACAATATGTTGTTATTTATATGCAAAGTGCTAAAGTCACAAGCAGGCTTTTGAGTTAAACTCTGCAAACCCGTCCAACCGGTTTTGTTCCCGGAGTTGACTCCCCCCCACCCCATACCGAAACTCTCAGCAGCTAAATCCTATGCTACTTTATACCCCTTTTTAACATTCCTCCCCCCTTAATCATTCGCTAACAGAAACGTCTGATGTTGGAGGGGGCGTGGAGGCTACAGACATCTCACCTCCTGTCTGTCTGCCGCATACAAAGCAGCTCTTTCTATCCCTGCAACAGGGTGCCGGAGCTTGTCCTCCTCTGCCTCTTCCACACGCTTACGGATCATAAGAGCTGAAAGCGCACTTTTCCCCCTGCGTCGCTCCAACAAGCCTACTCAGCGCCTTTCTCGCTCGTCCCCCCCACCACCCTTACGAGGAGCAGAACCAATTTGCCATGAAAAATGTGCCGAGTCTAAAATCTTAATGGCGCAATTAGTCTCGTTTTGAGTAGATTTACGGCAGCACTTGACTCGGCCGCCTCAATTACATCTTTGCTAAAATTCAAGGATAATACGGTACATTTCAAAGGCCCATAGAGGGGGTCATGCATCACCTCCAAAAAGATCCCTCTCCGGAGGCTCGCTCATTTGTTCCTCTTTTTTTCCCCTCTCGCTCATCTTCTTGTGCTCGCGCTCTTTTTCTTTCTTGCTTCAGTTCAAGCTCTCTTTGTTAATTACAACTGTAGTCGGGCTTCTTTCCTACGTACTGATGGATACAAGTCTGTTTTCGGATGATAAGTGAAGCCATCTTTAACATTTTTATGCCAATGTCTGACAGCATGTCTAACTTTGGCCTATTAAGTACTATTTAGATAAAGCTAGCTTGTTAGTTTTGCAAAGCTACATTTTCAATAGTCATTAATCAGCATCACATGGTCCCAGCAGGCATAGAACGGCAACATGACGTCAGATTGACGTTGTACCCCAACGTTGTGGGACGTTGCATTTTGTTTGCAAAAGAAAATCAGGTTGACGTCAGAACCAAACGTTAGCCTGACGTCAATGTCCAGTGTCGAACAGATGTTACATTTTGGTTACTTTCCAACGCAACCTAAAAACAACAAAATATCAATGTCTAAGGGTGATACAGCTTGACGTTGTGTTGACGTTTCTAATATGACGTCTGTCAGACGTTGGATTTTGGTTGCCATACTTTACAATAAATGTCAGTATTTGACATCAATATGACGTTGGTTTAAGATGTTGGCTCAACGTTGGATTTTGGTCACATTCCAACACAACCTAAAATCAACCAAATATCAACGTCATTTCACGTCGTTATAGAACATTAAAATAACACTGTCCTCAGACGCTGGCGACCTAAATCTAACTTAATATTAAAGTCTTATGACGTGTCTGCTGAAGTAATTTAGAATATCATCTAATGGACCCTTTTAACAAGACTGCTATGACTCATTTAATATTAATCATCATAGGCTAAAATCCTTTTAATATTTAGATTTTTTTTTTTTAAACATATAAACATTTACAGTATATGTATTTATGTATGCATTATATCATGTTTGCATCAAATTACAAAAAACTAATTACAGCTTGTGAGGTGTTTGCAATGCAATGTATGGGCAGGACAGTAAATTTGACATCGTTTTCTGCCATTAGTCTCAAACTGCTTTTTTCCTTTTTCTAAAAGTCTTGATAACACCATTGTCAAGTTTTCCAGTTATTGTTTTATCAAATAGGATTGTAAAATTATTTGTTGTACTCTTCCATTCACTGCGCTTTGAGTTCACACCACTATGATGACTTCTGTTACTGAGGTAGGACAATTAATCGAAAAGTAATTGAAATCGACATTCAGAACCAAAAATTGTTCTAATTTTTCCAGGTCAATTTTTTCAATTACTTCCCTTACCACGTGTGGAGTCACCTGACCCTACTCAATGATTGTAAGTTGCGCCAGAGATGCCTTGAGAAGGCATATTTTACATCAAAATTATTATTTAAATGAAAACATTTGTTTACAGAAGATGCAGGAAATATTATTTACAGGATATGCAAGAATTATTTTATCTAGAAGAGATGCTGCTTATTTTCCACTTTTAATATAAAAAACATTTTAAAACTATTTATTTTGTTTACAAAAGTGCAAGCTGTTTATTTTTAACTTGTCAGTGATCTATGAGGGCAAAATAAATAAAAATAATAATCGTTCATTAATCGTAATAAAGCCAAATCGCTTAGCCCTATACTGAGGTCATGTAAGGGTCTATATAATCCATCCTTCACATACGCTGATTTGATGTATCAGGAAAGAACAACTGTTCAACAATGTAATGAAGAAATCTGTAACATTATTAATTGTTACAGTAATTTCTGATCAAAATGAATGCATCTTTGCTCAACAAAGTACAAATTTCTTTTAAAACAAATGAAGCAAAGGTGTATTTAGAATACCTCTGGCATCGGTGGAACTGTGTGGCTGACGGCCTGCTTTGCTGTTGGCTGCTCATCGACGCTCTCTACAGGCCACAAGGACTGCTGTCCGCTACTTCTGTCTTCAGGCTAAGCATTTCATAGAAACCAAATAATGCAAAATATTAACTGCCCCACCAAGAAAAAAAAAATTCTGGATTGCATTTCTTAACTCTTAATGTCGCTAGTTATCACACTCAATGCATTTTTTTTTCAACATATCCCATAATTTCTAAAACATCAGCCTCTACCAAACGGTTGATATGTTGGTTTATGGTAAAAATACCGGAATTAATACATATACTATTAAAAAACCTGAAAGTATGAAATGTAAGACTAATTTATTTGCAAAAAATAATCAAAATAAAACATTTTTGAATACTAAATAGTCTTTACGTATGCCATAAAATATTTCAGATTCTCATTTGACATGTTTTCTTGATTTTTTTTTGTTTTTGTTTTTTTTTACAATAAAACCAAAATCAAGTGTAGTGGTGCAACAGGATTATATTTGTTTGATTTTTTTTGTAAACCAGCAATGCTGTGCGTGTAAACCATTACTTAAAACAGTCATTCTTTAAATGACTTTAACAGTCGTTATTTAAAACGGTCAAAACATGGTCAACCCTTTGATAAAGCAGGCAATTAAAAATGTTTAATTAAAAAGCTTAGTGGCATTTGTTAAGCTTATGATCTGTGTTGGGTAAGTTACTTCAAAAAAGTAATTGATTTCTAATTACATCATTACAATTGTATTTAAATTAGTTTTCTAATTACTTTGTCTGAAAAGTAACTTACTTGACTAAATACTAAAAATACCGATAAATTAATGCATAGACAATATTAAACTGTTTAAATTCTAAATACATTTGAGACAAACTGGACCTTTTATTTAGTTTTTTTAAAATTAACACTTAATCTTTAAACAATATATTTACCAAAAACACAAAAAGTTTCAAATGAATGACACCATATTTCAAACACTTCATATATTAACATACATTTATAAAGCATTTGATTGATTCAAGCATTTACAAAACAAATAAAACTTTTGTATTTGAAAAATGTAGTTATTGTGCAAAAGATTTGAACAACAAAAATAAATATACTTACAGTTACTCTGCTTTTCTGAATTTATACTTTTCTCTGTTTTCTTTCTTAAGCATAAACATTTGTCTTGATAAATAATAAATGTTCTTCTTTAGCTGTAAAATAGAATTATTCTGCTAAAATATATGTTATTCTGCTTCTCTGAATTAATTTACATATAATTGTAGAATTTGAGTACAGTGTTTAAGGACAGTATACTTTAAATAACTGTAATTATGTTACCTACAAATTAAAAGTAATCCTTTCCTTGCTTTTGATACTATAGCCTGATCTGCATTTACAGTAAACACCTGTATTACATGGCAGTTGATTTTTGTGATATAAATAGACAAATAATAGTAAATCTGAGAGATATAATTGACATTATGGCATATAAAAAGCACTGTAATGATATAAAGAACTACAAATCAGGTTTAAATAGAACAGTTTGGGCCATAATAACATATTGGCTCTTACCACCAGAGGCTTCCTGATGCCAAGGTAGACCTTTCCAGGTGGAGCAGATTTGAGGACCTCAACAGCCTGGGGCAGAGAGCATGTTTCTAGATGGGTGTCATTGACAAAAACCAGCTGGTCACCTGGGAAAATCCCACCATGATTGTCGGCCACCCCTCCAGGCACCACAGAGCGGATGACGATCACAGAGCGTGCAACATCAGTAGGGTCCTGCAGAGGGCAATGCAGACCACAGCAAACACACAAACAGAACAACTGGGTGAAAAAAAATTAATAAAAGAAGAGCAGAGATGAGCAATGGTGACCGTGATTTAACCTATACGTCACAGTTTTATCAGAAAGCAGCTCAAAAAGAAGTTTCATTTATGTTTAAATCTTAACACAAACATTTAATTAAAACAGCACCTGTGTAAGCAGAGAATGGAAAAACGGCATAAAAACAGCTGGATATAAAGTACCAGGAATGACCCTCGCATTAAAGCCTACTTCCAAAAGAAGTTGCTGGAAGGCTAAATGAGGCCAACTTCCCACTCCAACATCCCAAGTGCCACGGTATCAATCACATCTCTGGGGAGCTCCGCCGTAAAACTGCAATTCAACCGATTTGATGTCTCCAACAATATATTTCATGACCCATATGGGCGGCTTTTATGTGGTGAGTGACAATATAAAAGTGATTAACAAGTAGTTATTTGAGAGTAAAAACCGAAGCGGGAGCGCAGTCATTAGTAATCTCATCTATCTGCCCATGAACATTTACGACCACCAGTGTCAAAAGACCAGCCGAACAGACAATGCTTGCTTTTTTTTGAGACATTAATCTCTTCTACTGTCAGGTTGAAATTAAAAGCATGTTGTTTCTGAGTCATTACGGTACAGTACATGTGTATACAGTATGACACTTTTTTTTTTTTTTTTTTTGGACAGGGCCACAACAGACAAAGTTCACTGGATGTCCTGAACAAAACTGCGGACAGCGGACCAGGAAACTTCAAGCCCACATAAAAAGTGGGTCAGCAAGCCCAGCAATTACTGCCCCCTGATTACCCAGTGATCCACTGCTGCACGGTAAGCAGACGAGAAGAGAAAAGCAATTTCAGAGCGAGAGGAACTGAGGCCTGCTAGAAGGGAAAGAAAGAGAGGGGGGAAAAAAGACAGGAAAAAGTTGGAGAGAGGATTTGAAGTTCCACTCCAGCTGGCGCTTTAGGAGGACACAGGCTGCATTGTCCGGCTGCCGGGTTCCAGCCAAGCATGCTTTGCTTTCCAAGCCCTGCTCTCATCCCACATGGCCAGTGATGTCAGCAGAGCAGCTTTTATATGAAGAAAAACAAAACATGGGGAACAGGCCAGCATTAGGGGGCTCCTAATACGCCAATACGTCACCTGCTACGGAATAAAGATGGTTATGTTCATGAGAGATGGAAATAAAGCGAGTTACGTTGCTTCATTTCTTATTCAGGTTTCCATCCAAGTGCCTGTATGATTTAGATGGCGAAGAGTACATGGCTCATTGGGGGAGCAGCTGTCTTCTGTGTTACAGGTGTGAGGAACATCTCAGGATCCAAAGAAAACCACAATCCTGGAAGCTTCTGGCTGGTGGAGCACATTACAGAGACTAAAAATATCCAGTCAAAATTGGATTAAATCAGTTTAGGTCAAAGGCAGCTTGCAGCCCTGTCATGAGGCTTTCTTGAGGTCTACATAACCCCATTCGGGGTCAATACTGTCAGCTAGCTAATGGATGGGAATGAGGATTGGCGGTCGGAATAGATTGCACATATTTTTTGCTGGGCTTAGATTCGCTACTGTCTCCATTTGCAGAGCGTTCCCTTGGCTGGCCCTGGTTGTCGAAGGGTTTGAAATTCTTCAGCGTGGTGTCAGGCGGACAGTAAATCTGCTGTTTTGCAGGAATCAACGGCAGGCCAAGTCATCTGTTTTGCTCCTGCGCTCTGACTCACCTTCAATCTTGCTGAACAGAATACCAGGAACTCCAGGACATCTTTTTTTTCATCCCTTTCTTGGTTGTTTTCACCTTAGATGCCTTGAGGCATTTAATGGACAAGCAAATAGCATGGATTGCATAAATGTAATGAGATGCTCCAAGTTCGGTCAACCTGTTATCATTTAAAATATACTACAGAAGTCCACATTTGAAGTGGATCAAAAATGATTTTTAAAATTGTCCTAAGACAAGAAGGGGTCGTTAGGGCTGGGCCGATAAAACGATATCGATATTTATTGAACGAACACCATTGTCAATAACGTTTAAAAAAAATACAATATGAATTTTCGGTATGAAGTGCTATAGCTTTATTAAAATGCTTGGAAGGAACATCAATAAGCTTAGGGTTATTTGCAATCGAGGAGCATGGCTTGGCGTGACACAAACTGTTTTCCACAACACATGTGAACATGCAAACCGAGACAAGCAGCAGTGAGGAGATTGTAAATAATAAGAAAAAAGGATGTAAGGAGGTCGCCAGAGTGGCTTTTTGGTTTCTTTTCTTGTGCATCCCAGCCACTAGCTCCCCATCTGAAAGAGTTTTTAGCATAGGGGTAATGTAGTCATTCAACTTCACAGTTTGTAATGCTGCAATATGTATTTGACTAATGATGGCTGGTTCCTTTATTTGAAATCTGAGATTTGATCATTATAATTGGTTTTGTTAATAGAGTTTACTGTGTGATTATTACTGTGTGACACCTTGCAGACGTTGATCTACCTTAAAGTTTGCTTTGATTGTTCAGCGTTTACACTATCATTGTACACACTTTGTGACATTTTATTTATTAAGTTTGACACTCTTTAGCACTTATGTTTATTTTATGATAAGACGAGATATTTCTTTTGGACTATTAAAACTATTTGCCTTAGTAATGTTGGTAAATGTAAATAAAGTCGTTAAATAAATGAATAAAAAATCCCAATATATCTAAAAGGATTGTAAAAAAATATTCAATATCGAATGATATTAAACATTATATTGTGATATTTTTTTCCTGTATCGCACAACCCTAGGTGTCGTTTAATAGTTTTTTGCTTTGACAATTTGAAAACAAACAAAAAACTTTCAGAAGGGCGATGCGGAATGAGCAGTGTGTTTGCTGCAAACGTGCTAAAACGAGAATCACAATTTTTTTTGTTTAAAATCAAGATCATGATTTTCGCACGATTCTGTAGATGTAAAATAAGGGCAATACAAGTAGGCTATTATTATTATTATTATTATTGTTAATTCTTAAATATATTGTAAAACAATAATAATAATAATATTAGGTCTAAGTATAGGTCTACTGTTGGTTAAAAAGCTAAATTTTGTATACACTTGGAACGGTGGACTTGAACAGACTTAAAATTGTCCTGGTTAGGCATGGGCCGGTATAAGATTCTGACGGTATGATAACCTTGGATAAAAATATTACGCTTTCACAGTATTTTGATTACTGCTCTAAATTATATATCATTTGTAAATGTCTGAGTAAAACAAAAACTTTTTTTACCTTTTGAACACAAAATATTTTATTTTGAGAAACATTTAAAATATTTTGGAACAGTAAACATGTCAGACTAAATGAATTATTGACTTCTGCTGTCTTCACTTGTTTCAAAAACAGATTTTCTTTACAAATTAAAACGCCATTTTCTCAAAAAAAAAAAAAAAAAAAAAAAGACGCAAGTACAAAATCGTACACATACCTTAGGAACGTTATTGCAGAAAAATTTGACGGTTTTAAAACCTTGAATTTTCCAAAACGCGGTATACCTTGAAAGCGGTTATCGTCCCATGCCTAGTCCTGGTCGTTAATTCACAGTAAAGTGAAGACATCAGAATACAACTGTTTATAATTCTGAAGTTGAATTATTACGTTTGAGATGTACGCATGTCATTTGTCATTGAGAACATTATTAGACCATTTTATTTCACTGGTAAAATGAGACAATTATCATTATCAGGTTTCCTCTGTATTATATTCAGCATTGTATAGGCTAGAGTAGTTATATTGAAGCAGTAAACATAAATTTTCATTCACAACACTGTGTTCACTATGAAAGAAAAAAACATATCAAATGCTTGTCGTAATCATAACTCAAAAATGCAATATGATCATATAAATGATGTGCGCGCTTTCGGTTTTACTTTCACTGCCGAGAGCGCTCATGTCATGGCTGCCGTCACTTTGAGGAAAAAAACCAAAAAACCTAGGCCTACATGCAAATCATACTTCCAGCGCGGCTCCCAAACGATCGCTCTGTGCAACAAACTGAACGTTATTTACAACTTTATTACTTTTTATTTACAGCCTATGCAGGTTCTGTTACTAAAGTAGGCATCATTGGTGGGCACGCGCAAGTCCTCTTGGTAGTAAACAAACAGCTTGTGGTCAGCTCACGTGTGATTTCACGGCCGCAAATGAATCACTACATTAAGACAGAAATTACATTTTTGGGTGAAATATACCTTAAAAATACAGTATGAGACACTTTTAACGCCATTTGAAGGTGTCCATATTGCTGTGAAGACTTGTGCAACAGCCTTTACACTTGTCTCCTGACCTTGAAAATTAAATTGGCTGAATCGTAGAAAAGCTGAATTAAAATCGCATGTAGTGTCGAATCGAGATCGCAATCTTTTTTTCGATTAATCATGCAGCCCTAATTCAAGCTACATAAATGATTGAACTTGAGCAGCAAACTCAAGTTGAGGTGAAAAATCATCCTCTGAGTAATGTGTGACGCAATGATTTGCGTTTGGTGTGATCCCAGCATTCTTATTTCTTGCACCTAGCTCTGATGCTAATATGCAGAGGTGCATTACAGACTTGATGTAAGTTATGTGAAAGAGCCGGAAAGAACAAGTAGGAGGAACAATGCAGGCATTGTTTAATTTTAAACGTAAAGCTGTGGGCAGCTGTTTGACATAAAAACAGGTGGCAAAGACAGTGCAGACATCACAACGGCAGTAAATCCAAACACCTCTCCCTTATATCTGCTACAGACTGGATCTAAATGACAACACAATGTTATAGCAATTGTTTATGGCTGAAAGCGTAATGCATATCCGCTTTTAATGTATTAACATTCAGGATGGTGTCCTGTAGTCGATTTGGTAGCTTATTTTCTTGCGACAGTAATAAAATAGCCCTTGGTCAGTTTCTGCAGCTTCAGGCCACGGAATAAACAACGATAAATAAATAAAAACACGCAGGGATGATTTATGACTCTCCTTTAAAACATTCACTGGATGAGACTAAATGCTGTATTGATGTGCAGGTTAGGCGCTTTGAACCATCGAAATGATTCAAAAATGCATTCTCTCAGATCTCTTCTCCTTGGACAGCATGAATTATTGTAGCCATACATTCACTACTGATGGACCAAAACTTGCAAAAAGCCTTTCACGCAAATGTGATTGATTTTGTGCAAAAGGGCATTTGTAGAGGCAAGAATTTTCTGAGAACATGCTGCAGCTTAAATTCCTCATGTTCCACAACTTTATTATTTTTGTGAACAGAGACATTTTTCTTTCCAAGGCTGATGTAGGGCCTACATCCCACCCAAACAGAGGGTCACATTAAGCTACGTTCCCTATGGACATCTTTCATCAATGCTACACCCTTTGCAGGAGAGCTGCTCAGTCATACTTCGCTTGAGTCTGGCTGCAATCCGACTTCATACGCAACTGTTAGCGAGAAGTCTTAGTAATGACTTTTAAATGGCCATGTCAATGCAATCCCACTTAAAACAAAAACGCCACAGCCCGAATCTTCAGATCAGTTGTTTGGCTCCAAGACGACCTTCATTAATCTCCATTACCAGGATGGCAAGTACTACCAAAGGGGTCCTTCTTATGTTGCCATGTAGCTCTTCTTACTTTAAGATCACCTTCTTGTCAGAGCAAAAAACCAAGCCGTGACTACAAATGATTTCGCTGTCGCCATTTCACGTCACTCACACAGTACGGGGTGTCATTTAGGGAAGAAAAACTCCCAGGTTTCCAGCTGTCAGTGTGACCGTGGGCTCCCATCAATCTAGATGTGGTTACATGGTCTTCTTGCGGTGGGGGTTGAAACGAGAAGAAGAGAAGGAGGGTGGTGGAAAGAGGGGGAGACTGAAGGTTCTGTAAGGCTTAGAGCATGTCTGCGGGTCTCGAGGTTGCCTATTCGGCCTTATCAGCTAAGGCCTCTTACTGGATGGAGCGGCAAAATCAATTTTCCCCTTCCAGACTGGAGAGGCCCTGGCCCGTCTGCCGCGGGAAACAGAAAAGAAGTCAAGAAGAAAGGTTGAGAGATTCTTCCTCCATTAGAAGACCGTAGAAGAGCGTACTCATCATTGCATTGTGGGAGTTGCTCGCTTTCGTCTTTCTGGCAATTCCTTACAGCTCATACATTTATGGACATTTTAACACTGCTTTCAAAACTCTGCAAATGCACCCCCCACCCTCCTCCTCTTCTGAATCAATTCCCACCCATCATGCATCCAGCCCTCGGGTTGAAAAGCGTTGGTTTCGGTGTAGATAAGCAAACACACAGGGCTAGGTGGAGGGGGCTCAGCTGGTGCAGAGCGCGAAGACGGTGAGTTCGACCGAGGGGAAGCTGCTCAGGTCAATATGGCTTCCAATAAACCCCAGGGTGCACCAGCAACTCCTCCAGAAGATCTGCAAAGTAAGCTTTAGCAGTTCAGCCTCTTCACGACAATGATCTATGATCCAAGTTGCTGAACTGTGAGTTTCTTCTCGCCTTGGTGGGGATAAGATCATCTCAAATTCAGACCATCGACGCAGTGTTGATGCAATTTGTTTGTACTTGTTTATGGTGCAAAATAAACTAAACAACAAAAAAAAAACCTGCATAGATTCATATGATATCGTAACAGCACTAAAATAGAAAACAAAGGACTTTGAGTCAGCAAAACTGGCTCTTTTTTCACTACAGCACAGAGACTATGGACTCTGTCCCAAGTTCCCTCATCCTTCCTCCATCTTCATTCGTTCATTTATCAGATAGATGAAGAGAAAGGAAGAATTTAAGGGATCACTGCTCAGGTTACTGCCATTAAGCAGCAATGTAATTCTGTCCATGTCGCCACAGACCCCATCACTCACGGCAGCCTCTGATGAGAAAAGAAGCATACTTTACTATTAAAACGTGATCTCTGTTCAGTTTGGCCATTAATTCGGTGCCCATATATTACAGTCCTGATGAAGTTGCGAAAGCATGAGCATGCTTTTCTCCTGCCAATACCGTTTCCCTGCATGAAATCAATTGGAACCCGTGGCTGGATAATATAAAACACGAGGCGTCCCACAGGAACGGCGGAGCGCAGGTCTGCGGGAGACGTTCTGCATTCTAAGTGGCCTCATTACATGATCACTTCTGATTCAGGATCAACGTGCAGTTATGTACTAACCCTGATTAGAGGGCTAATGAAGGAAGGAGGAAAGCAGCTTTTTGTACTAAGTGAGCAGAGCAAAGGGTTTGACGGTTGGCACCGAGCCAGATAAACAGCGGCGGCCCTAGTCGGAAAGGTTTCATTGCATTCTTTTGTTCGATGTTCAACAACTTGGGACATCAATGCACATTTCCTGTGATCGCACTTTGGGAAAGTCAATGGGGATTAACAGAGTCTGGTCCCCTTCCACCCCTGCTAGATTATGTGAACAGATTCCTTTTCTTGACTTTTTACAGAAAAATGTGGTTTAATGATGACGTTTAGAACAAATCTTATGTTTATGCTCTGAAATTTGTTATTTTGTCTATTTATCGTTTTTTGCAATGCAGCAGTATTCCTTAAACATTAAGACTTTTTCTAAATTGTTTTACTGTATATATTTATTAATTTATAGCTGTAGATAAAGTGTATGGTGATGATGTTGATTGAAGAGAAAAAAAAAAGAAAAAAAAAAAAAAAGTAATTTCCTACCTGATAGTCTAGTATACTGAAGCCAAGACCTCGCTCTGCTTTCTCTAGTTCTAACACTTGCACATTCGGAGACCATAGAGCTAGTTCCCCTTCATCCTCCTCCTCCTCTTCTTCTTCGTCATCATTTTCCTTGTCCATCTGCTCTCTCTCAGGGCCGATTGGCTCTTGGGGCTCTCCATCGTCAACCTCCCGCTCTACTGCCGAAGCTTGACGGGCCTGAAAAGAAATGTACATGGTCATGTTGAGCAAGGAGTGGTTCTTAATTGGTGGGTTGTGGTCCACAAATGGGTCTATTCTGATGGGGTCACTTAATCAATCAATTAGACACACTAAGAGTTGGGTGTAAGGCGTTCAACAGTAACGTATTACTGTATTCTAATTACATTTTTGAGGAACGCAGTAATGTAACGAATTACATTTTAATTTTGTGTAATTTTGTTACAGTTACTAAAGTCAATGTAATTGCGTTACTTACGTTACGAATATAGTTTTTAGAAAAAAAAAAAAAAAAAACACTTCTTTTAAATCACGTTTTCCGCTGAAACGTCAGTTAATAAGCATGCACTTTTAAATTGCTGGAGAACGTAAGCTGAAATGGCTGCTGTCGAGACTAAAAATACAGACATTACTGTGATTTCACTATCTATGTTTACCATTTACCTATATTTATGCGCATAAATAAATGCACATAAAAAAATATAATAATAATAATAATATTAAAAAAAAATAATAATAATAATAATAAAAAATATATAAATGATTGATGGAAACGTCAAGATGCGCATAACTGAGTAGGATAAACTTTTTATTGGTAAGAAAAGATTCGCATAAACTATGATCGAAACACTTTTACTGAACAAATTCCAGTATGCGCATTAAAAAAGGTTACGTGATTTTGCTATGAGATCATGTGATGATAAAAATGGGCGTGAATGGACAAACCAGCAGCACAGAGCACATTGTAAAACATCTGAAATGTTGTTTTGGTCAATCTAAAACGCCTTAACCAGTTCAGTATTAGTGTTATTATATTAATGATTACCTTCAGAACTGTCAACAGCGTCTGCGTCTCATGGACAAAACACCACCAGGCGTTCATTGCATGTCGACATCGTCTTTTGAGGTGAAAGTCAATTAATAAATAAAGAAAAGATTGACGCACCTTCTCCTACCGCAGCAAATTCCGTTTTTACTCTTGATATTTGGCGGCAGTTAATCAGGAAGTGACGATTTTGTTCTCTTTGACACGTTGAATGGAAACGCTGCTTTATTCGCACATCTTTTATGTAATATTCCTGATTTGCGCACAAATTTAATTTGCATTTTTGGATGGAAACATAGCTATTGAGCATAAAAACAAAAATATTGCTGTGAAATTCAGTGTATGTCCAGTCTCTAAAGAACTTTCGACTGCTTTTAACTTGACCAGCAACTTGTTCAAGCAATTAAATAGAAAGCATTCTACAACAATACTCGTCACCAAGGAGGACACCGGCGCGCAAAAACACAGCGGTCCAACTTAGCATAAACAGGCTAAATCGGATTTTTTTGCAGAATTGGTAGTGAAGGTATCTTTTTAATTTAAAAATAAGCGTAGTTGCTTATGGGGCCGTTCACATATCTCGTCTCTCGCATATGGAGTGCATATGTAGTGCGCTTGCATTTCCCAGGCATACCCGGTTGAAACCCGCAAGTCAAGTGACAAGAACTGACCGATCAGCTTCATACTTTGTATGGAACATACACATCAATGGCTGTCAATAGCTTTTCTTCTAAATGTCTTCTTTTGTGTAAAAAATAAATAAATAAATAAATAAACAGGTTTGTAACAAGTGAATGAGGAGATAATTTTACGTTTTGGGTGAAGTCTTTAAGTCTTGAATATGTCAAGCTGCTGTGATCAACCCATTGTAATGTTTCTCAGTGAATATTACTAAAAGAGCTGCAAATTTAGTAATCTGATTACTTTTTACATGAATTAGTAATGTAATCAGATTACATTTTTCCAGTAGTAATCAGTAATGTGTAATCTGCTACTTTTTAAAGTAACTTACCCAACACTGAACACACTATACAAGACCATTCAATTACATTTAATGAAATTGAACACATTGAAGTAAAAAATATATATTTTTGACTTAAAACCTGAAGCAAAACCATCATAAACAGTATAATTGACAATATAATAGTACTTTTATATTAGAAAATATGAACAAACCTGAAACTCTTCCCTAATGCTATCGCGTAGACTTGCATCTCTGGCCAACATGGAGAGGTTATGCTCAATCTGTGGAAATATTATAAAATGATAAAGAATGTATTATTTTGCAGTACTCTTTAAAGCATCAGCCGAAGCCAGTTTTTACTCATTTATTTACTCATGTATTGGTTACCTGCTCTTGTAAGCTGGATGAGTGCCAGTCTTCAGATTCAGGGTGGTATTCGTTGTCCTCTTTAGCAAGTCGTCTGCAGCAAACCAAAGTAAATGGAGGAGGAACTTCTCTAAGGAAAGCTACAGACTCTCGCCTAGACTTCCCATACAGCTGCACGCCATTCACCTGCAAATACAATTTTTTTAAAACTTTATTTAAATTATGCAAATACTTAGAATATGGATTTTCTCAATAGCTACGTTTCCATCCACCTATTATTATGCGCATTTTGGATATGCGCATAAAAAAAATGGTTTGATGGAAACGTCAAGATGTGCATAAATTTTGAAAATGAGCATAAAAATGTATGCGCATAACTGAGTAGGATTAACTTTTATTTGATAAAAAAAGATGTGCATAAACTGCGATGGAAACACTTTTACCGCACAAATTCCAGTATGCGCATTAAAAAAGGTCATGTGATTTTGTCATAAGAGACCATGTGATGATAAAAATGTGCGTGAATAGACAAACCAACAGGCTGAGCACATTACAAAACATCTGAAATGTTGTTTTGGTCATTCCGTTTCAATATTAGTGTTATTATATTATTAAATACCTCCAGAACTGTCAAGAGTGTCTGTGCTCCGCGTCTCACGCCTTCAAAGACCACCAAATGTTCATTGCGTGTCGGCATCGCCGTCTTAGGTGCAAGTCGTTTATTAAATAAGGAAAAGATTGACGCAGCTTCTCATACCGCAGCAAATTCTATTTTTACTGTTGATATTTGGCGTCAGTTAATCAGGAAGTGGCGATTTTGTTTTCTTTGACTCATTGAATGAAAACGCTGCTTTATTTGCACTTCTTTTATACAATATTCCAGTTTTGCGCATAAAGTTAATTCACATTTTTGGATGGAAACATAGCTAATGATTGTTACTCCTAAAAAAAAAAATGTATAATTTATAAACTTGTAGTTTCACAAGGGTGTGAACAAAAATAATCACATAAAAAACTATGGGGTGCTTATTAGACAAGTGAATATATCCCATAGTCTCTGTGGCATCCAATGACCATCCTTGATTGACAATTCCAGAAGCGGTCAAGCCTGGAGCTGCTATGGTGAGTGGGGGCGGCACTGTGCCATCTGCCCAAATCAAGGGGAAGCCATGGTCATCACATACCCTTTCCCATACACACACACACACACACACACACTATCATGCATCATTAGGCTTTTAAGCATCAAATGAGGCCAAAAGCAGTACATAAGGATATTGGTTATATTGAAAGGTGGGAATGTTTAAAAGGTTTTTTTAAACTAATGAATTGGCCCCAGGACAAAGCCTTGAGGTACACCACATCTCCCTATAATCCACAACCCCTGCAGCGCTGCAAAGCTCTCCAGCTTTACCCATGCACACTCCTGCCAACAGCAACAGGCTGAAGGCACAGCGGCCCTCGGCCACCAGACCAGGTGGGAGGGGGAAGTTTCGAGGGAAGGGGGCAGGAAGCAAGGCCAGTGGGGAGGTTAGGGCAGGGGACAGTCATGCAGATGGCCTCGGTCAGACTCAGGAGCCCTCCTGCCAGAACATCTATGAGCCAGCAGCAGCAGCAGCAGCAAGCCTTCCTGGAGGCTTGGTGCTGGCAGGATGCAAAGGTCAGTGTTATTAAAGCCACAGAGAAGAGGCTCACCAACGCAAGCCAAGAGCAAAACTGCAGGCTGGCCAAACCCTAGGAGCCCACCAAAACCATAATGCCAAAGAGATAGGGTGCAGAGAGGACTCATGTAGGCAGTATAGACGCTGGTTAATGCTCTTTAAAATGACTTTTACCTCCAGAAGTTCATCCTCTGGTCGAAGAAGCCCATGTTTCGCCACCGGGCCCTCAGGAGCCACCGTGGAAATGTAGTGGTGTCCATCAAAGGAGTCTAGTTCCACACCCAAACGCATTGTGTGTATTGGGAGAAGCTGTAGACATATTATTTCATTCTTCAATTAGACACAATTGTCATTTTTTCTCTATAAGATCAATCAATGTTTATAATATAAACAGCCAAGACTTAATATTAGCCTTTTCCTACTTAATATAAATTAATAAAAGCAAGATGGTGGCTTCAGTAGATCTTTTTGTCATCATGCATACAAACTGTCCAAGGTTATGAACTGATTAACTGCAACAAAGTGATTCACAAAAGTAAGCTGAACTTATCAACTTGTGGGGAGCATCTTAATGCTATTATACTTGCAAGTTGTGAGACGAAGCAGGACTGCATGTGACCAGATCACCTCTACATACTATCAATATTTGATGGATTGCCCAGCCCTACTACAGAGATGAATGAACGAATGAATGAATCATGAATTGTGACAGCTGTTTCCATGTTACCTTGGAGTACTTCTGCAGCTCAATATCATCTTCTATGACTGGGTCAAGCTGTACAATCTGCAAAAAAATTAATCTTAATTTATTATATAATTTATTTATATTCATCTCAAATCACAGCTGTAACCTGAACGGGGTCATTACACACCCCTTATGGTAAATAAACCCAAACAACAGAGTGTCAGCACATGAACCCAAATTCAACAGGAGTCAACTGAGGCAATCTACAGCCAGATTTAGCTGGTCGATCGAACATCTCTTATCACAGTATGCGTAAGTGCTGGCTGTTCTTGCTGATGTGCAGTTTGCTTCATGTTTAATTGAGAGCCGCACTTAGCATCTGTTAACATTACTTCCTCTTCGTTTTTGCTTACCATAACATCGTAATGTGGACCAAGAGCCTGCTCCCATTTAGCACGAAGCTCCATCTCCGTCAGCGAGGCCGGCTCTTGCACTACAACACACACACAATAATGAGAGCAGCGTTTAAAGTCAATTACCGCCATTTGGGTGCCCACTGTCCATGACAGAGTGAGTGGAAACGTATGACATTAATGTCAGGTGCCGCATACTAGCATGGGATTGATGTCAAGCTGACGGATGAATATAATCAGAGGGCTGAGAGTGAGCCGAGGGCAAGAGTTGAGAGAGGAGTCAGCAGTGATCCTGCAGAAAACGACAACGGGACGCCTGGGAACAGTATCGGCTGGAAGCCCAAAGGGCAATGGAGGCAAATAAATTGGTGGAACAGCTTTTATGGCCACTTTTGACCCTTAACTATGATATGGAGTGAGTATAGAGGGGTTTTTAGGCAAAATGGGAACTGGATAGTAAAAGAAAGAAGTTTTTTCTGTAATCTAAGCTTTAAAATGTATCATGCACAGAATATGGTGTGTTTTTTTTTGGTGACACAGTGAGACCGATTACATATTTGGACATCAAATGTCAGCAAACATCCTTAAATGGTTGACTTGAACCTGTTGTTGATCTTTTATTTGGATGATAGTCTATTTCTCAAGATAAAAACATTGATCTAAAAAAATAGACAATAAAACTAAATATAAAATGGATTATTTAATTGCCAAACATTACTAAATATTTTACAGCAATCAAAATATTATAAAATAATAATAAATCAAGCATATTATTGGTTATATCAATACACAAGATTTCTTTAAATTGATGCTTCAACAAATAAACAGACCCCAGGACAAAGCCTTGAGGTATGGAACGTATAAAATAAACCTGACAAAAGTCTTGTCGTCGATCCCAGTTGTAAGAGCAACAAATATTAACTTGACTTCTAGTTGATCATTTGGAAAAGTGGCAGAAGGTAGATTTTTCAGATGAATCATCTGTTGAACTGCGTTTCAATCATCACAAATACTGCAGAAGACCTATTGGAACCCGCATGGACCCAAGATTCTCACAGATATCAGTCAAGTCTGGTTAAGAAAAAAATCATGGTTTGGAGTTACATTCAGTATGAGAGCTTGCAGAGTGCATGAAAACATCAACAGCCTGAGGTATCAAGACATTTGTGCTGCCCATTACATTACAAACCACAGGAGAGGGCAAACTGTTCAGCCTCCACATCAAAGTCCCTGAAAGCAATGAAGGTCAAGCTGCTCCAGGATTAGCCAGCCCAGTCACCAGATATGAACATTATTGAGCATGTCTGGGGTAAGATGAAGGAGGAGGCATTGAAGATGAATCCAAAGAATCTTGATATACTCTGGGAGTCCTGCAAGAACGCTTTCTTTGCCATTCCAGATGACTTTATTCATAAGTTCTTGGAGTCATTGCAGAGATGTATGGATGCAGTCGTCCAAGTTCATGGGAGTCATACACAATATTAATTCATTTTCCACTGCACCTTGCCTTTGCCTTTCTGACACCAAATAATCAACTACAACTTGATTTAACATCTATAATTTAATAACTTGTTATGCCTAAAATATATTTGACAACTAATAAATTGCTTAAATAACTTAATTGTTTTTATGTTACAAGTTGGAATGTTTTATTTTAGGTTAATCCAATGGTTTACTTTTACAGTGTACCAAATCAAATTTAAAGATTTTTTTTATACAATATTGTTTAAAGTAAGATTTTAACATGTTTTTAAACGATTCATGCTCACCATTTCTTTGATAAAACAGAGTGGAATAAATACACTGTATATTTTTTATTAAAAACAGCAAATTTCACTTAAACCTAATGTCCTCTTAGCGACCGCTTCTACAATGGGCAGAAAATAACTGAATATTTTCAAGCATTTTAGACCCTTTTGTGGACTTCTATGCTAAAGCACGTTATGGTAAAAAGTAAAGTCAAAGAGTGAGTGAGAGCGAGGGATGTAGACCTGATTAAATTAGCATTTCCAACGCCTCACTCGCAACACCATTCATCACAAACGTTTGCCTACATTAATACAGCAATGCATCGCCTCAACACGTGGGACGTCAACCCCCAGCCAACATCTGCGGTCCAGGTGCGGCACAATGGAAAATATGGAGAACAGGGGAAATGTTGATCACGGCAATGGCTTGTTATGTTTATGTATCAGGAAAAACTCTGCTGACACCGAGAACAAATGTCCACCCCCTATCCAAATGTCACTCAACATTTAATGGAGGGCATCACATGGGAAAAGTTACTACAGACCCACAAAAGTTGAGTGAATGACGCTTTACATAGTACTTCCTGTGGTTTTTAACTGCTTTGGGCATTTCTGGAGCAACCGTTGACTATAATTATACCAATGTGGACTGACTGTCACAGAGTCTCTGTGATTGAGCGCACTCGCTGTCAGCTTTTGCACTGATTTTAATGGGCCGAAAACTGTTGGTGTGACAGATCTTGGAAAACGTGCAGAAAACCCGGCAGCAAGTAGTCTGTGCTTTCCACTAATATTTTTTAAACACGCATCTGACAAAAGTCTTGTCGCCTATCCAAGTTTTAGGAACAACAAATAATAACTTGACTTCTAGTTGATCACTTAGTATCAGAAGTGGCTTATATGAAAGGCAAAGGCAAAAAAGAATTAATATTGTGTTTGACTCCCATGAGCTTGGAAAACTGCATCCATAAATCTCTGCAATGACTTAAATAACTTAATAATAAAGTCATCTGGAATGGCAAAGAAAGTGTTCTTGCAGGACTCCCAGATTTCATCAAGATTCTTTGGATTCATCTTCAATGCCTCGTCCATCTTACCCCAGACATGCTCAATAATGTTTATGTCTAGTGACTGGGCTGGCCAATACTGGAGCACCTTGACCTTCTATGCTTTCAGGAACTTTGATGTGGACGCTGAAGTACAAGAAAGAGCACTATCCTGCTGAATAATTTGTCCTCTCCTGTGGTTTGTAATGTAATGGCCAGCACAAATGTTTTGATGCCTCAGGCTGTTGATGTTGCCATCCACTCTGCAGATCTCTTGCATGCCCCCATACTAAAATGTAACCCCAAACCATTTTTTTTCCTTCACCAAACTTGACAGATTTTTGTGAGAATCTTGGGTCCATGCAGGTTTCAATAGGTTTTCTGCAGTATTTGTGATGATTGAAATGCAGTTCAACAAATGATTGTTCTGAAAAATCTACCTTCTGCCACTTTTCCAAATGATCAAAAGTTAAGTTGCTCTTACAACTGCGATCGACGACAAGACTTTTGTTAGGTAGTGTAATAGCATTTCCAGGACTATTATTATCCTTAATGTGAAGTTCAGAAAAACTTTTCAGTTTGCTCTTATCAAACATCGCCAATGTGCAACCTGGATTCCGATTGGCTGTAAGTATTTTTTTATTTTTTTTAAGGTAAAGGAGTAAAGCAAAGTGTAAAAGTAAAGAGAAAGTAAAGAGGCTGAATAGAGGAGGCTCATTCTTTATCCTCGCTGCAGATGCTCTGTTTAATTGTTTTCTCGCAAGTGAAGCATTCAGTTTTTCCACTTACAAAGTCTGCCAAGTAAATAGCAAATGTACCATGGCGCATGTGTTTAGATCATTAAAATAGAGCCCCATATCTTTATTTTGAATTCTCTTGCAGCTAGCTTATCCACATGTTTTTAAATATCAGAGAAAATACACTTTTTTTTTTTTTACTGATATGCAGAAATATACGCAACCATACTCGCATTCAAACCAATGCACATTATTAGTCTGTTTATTAAAAGTGTGCTGCAGGCTTGTTGTCTACCACATTAAATGTCCAAGCTCTTTAAAGCTCCAACAGTATGGTAATGTTTTTAATCATTTACCAGCTGGAAAAGACAATATATAATATAATATAATATAATATAATATAATATAATATAATATAATATAATATAATATAATATAATATACACGTCAATGCGTTATGGAGATATTGCCTCAAGTCTATTTTCGTAAGCTCTACGTTAAGATTTGTTTGCAAGTTAATGAAAAACAGTTTGTCTAATCTCTCACATTTGGTTCAAAATATATAAAGATAAAGCGGGAATATTCATTCATTCATTTTCTTGTCGGCTTTGTCCCTTGCGGGGTCGCCACAGTGGAATGAACCACCAACTTATCCAGCACAATTTTACGCAGCGGATGCCCTTCCAGCCGCAACCCATCTCTGGGAATTTCCACACACACACACATTCACACTCATACACTACGGACAATTTAGCTTACCCAATTCACCTGTACTGCATGTCTTTGGTCTGTGGGGGAAACCGGAGCACCCGGAGGAAACCCACGCGAACGCAGGGAGAACATGCAAACTCCACACAGAAACGCTAACTGACCCAGCCCAGCCGAGGTTCGAACCTGCGACCCAGCGACGTTCTTGCTGTGAGGCAACAGCACTACTTACTGCGCTGCCAAGCGGGAATATAATATAATATAATATAATATAATATAATATAATATAATATAATATAATATAATATAATATAATATAATATAATATAATATCAAGAATTTGGCACAAGCCGTTTATGGTGATTCATAAACAATACACAAAAATTAATCATATTATCTCATATACTGGTGAACAACAGCAAATGCCTTGTCAAATGTCTGGTAAAGACTCGCTATAACTAAAAGAATTGTTTTAATTTTTTATTTTTTTTGGTCATCTATGATGGATGACATCGGGAGACCCTGATCAACCGGGTAGGGTTGCACCAGCTGATCGTAAGTTCCTTCTTAAACTGGAACGTAAAGTCCACACTAGGGGTTTAGTAACTACTAGCTAGTTTGTAACTAAATTTGTTCTTACTTTGGTTGCACCACATGTTCTTAAGGCAAACCGTAGTTAGTAGGTCGTAAGCTTTACGTAAAGTTATGCGTAGTCGCATTTAATGACGTAATATCCAATAAAGAGCATTTAAATCGTTAACCTGCTTTAAAATTCGGCAACTAATGCATCTCTATATAACTGTCCTATGAAAATTAAATAATAAGTTACATTTTTATAGCACATTAAATAACAGTCAGTCACTAATAACCGTGAATGCATGCAAAATACACATTTTATTTCCTACGTATAAAAGAGAAAAGAGCAGTAAGAAAAACACAGTCATGAAGAAATTCTTGTTTTAATTGATGGACACGATTAACACAAAACAAAACTTGAAAGAAAATTAAACTCTTCTGTCATAAACAGGAGGAAAATAAGGCTGCGACTAGAGGAAGGTCATTCTTCATTATAATCGTAAGCTCCTCAATGTAAACTAATCTCGCTGTCATCTCTTTTCGACCGTTATACATGGGGGAGGCTGCCATAATTATTTAGTTGGAACGTAGCGTTAAGTTTAAACTAAATGTATCCCTTTAGGTCACAACTAGGCTACATTTTAACTTGCGTACTGCTGGTGCAACCGGCCCCAGGAGCATGGACGTTCTTCTTTTAAGATGAACAGATTCACTTCTGTGATTGAACACCCCGACTGTCTACTTTCACTTTGATTTCAATGACAGAACTTGGGGGGGGTAGCACGACTTTGATCGAAGGTCTTATAATAATGGGCTGAAACACATCTGTTTCTAGAGCTTGTCAACTTTTACGTGACACAAAAGAAATTTTAATGGCACTTCCAGGGTTGTTATCTATAAAATCGACGGGTGAAATTTAGCAAAACCACTCCAGTTCGCGCTTATCGAATGTCACGTCAATGTACCAAAACAGTCGAGCATTATCCATGAAGAAAAAGATTTCAACATCTACACGCTCACATGGCAATATAATTTCTTAAGACCGCAGGGAAAAAGGAGTCGGGAGGTGAAAGCATGATTAAAGCGCTGTGTGTTTTGACTTGAGGGCGGCTATCATTTTACACGTGCTGCTATTCCAGCTTTGGGAAATGAGTCCCTGACAACCAATCATTGTTATCCCGGGCATGTATTGGCCCAGCGCAACAGAACGCTTTATTTTGGAGTTTGGCAGGTACCGGGTCTTGTCCGGATTAATTAGGGCAGAATGTAACCAGAGCTTCGGGCTGCTTCGGCTTCAGCCAAGGCCTGCTCTTCCGCTTCCAGTCCGCCTATCTGCATATTTATATCTGCCGGCTAACATGACTGAAACAAAGCCTGCTAAGCTCGTGTAGAAGTTGGCCTGACTCTGACCTCCATCCAGAGGGGTGAATCGGATTCCTCAGCTTTAAGCTCAAAGTATACTTTTGTTTTTTTGCATAAGCTGTGAGTGAGTTTCACTGTCAAGGTATCATGATTTTTATAACCGGGCATACTCTTTGTAAGCTTCTGCACGTGCCTAACAAGTTTTCTGTTCTAATTAGTTTGACCAGAGCCAGCACTGCAACCATGTGGACATCAATTCCAGGTGTGTAGCACATGTGCTTAAAAGTAAAGCCAAAAATGTTGATCGCCCCCTGGTGGCTGGCTGCAGTATGTTATAAACCCCGCTCTTGATTGTAAACAAATAAGACAAGAGCTAAACATAAAATTAAATATCACTTCAAATATTTTGAATAAAATCAAGTAATGTTTGGTCGTTTTTATTTACTTTGATGCTGTCTGTAGTGTCTGTACAGGGAGCGGGTACGCGAGCAGCACATTAGCATCAACAGAGATGAAAAGTAACAAGTACAAACACTTTGTTACTGTACTTAAGTAGATTTTTCTGGTATCAGTACTTTACTCCACTATTTATTTTTTGACAACTTTTTACTTTAATCCTTACATTTTTACACAAATATCTGTACTTTCCTACTGTCTTACGTTTTTAAACAACAGTCGTTACTTTCGTTTTCATGTGTTTGGTGGCGCAATCTACATTATTCCTTGCCATTGATTGCATTAAAAGTGTGTTCAAATTGCGCAATCTATTTTCCATCATTGCGCGCCTGCATGCTACAGTGCGTGGCTTTTTCAACCCAGGCATGCACCATACAGTGTGTAGGCTATTTTATGAAGATTACCATGAGAAAGGCTAGGATGACTATGTAGATGAGACAGTGGGAGTCGGCGAATTCTGACTGATGCCGTCCTGTTTACCTGGTAATAAGACACATTTTGCTCGATCAGATCACATATTAACATGAAAGACACATTCCAGTTCAAAAATATGCCATGTAAACGCTTCAGGTTAGAGTCTTTTGTCCACTTCCGATCCTACTGCACAGGATTTCTCTGGTCTTTCAATCTAATACTGCGAAAAAAAAGTGCTTTTTTGTAAAGATTTGTAAATTAAAAACAATCAAGCACTTTATAAAAACGTTATGCTCTGAGATTTATTTCCTATATTTCATATTTCCGAATACAGAATTTATGCTGTTTTACAGTATTATTGATTTTTTTTATTGAATAAGTGATTTTACATATAGGCCTATATTGTTGTCTTCAGAGTTGGGTGTACTACCTTCTACAGTATTGCGTTACTGTATTCTAATTTAATTTTTGAGGAACGCAGTAATGTAACAAGTTACATTTTATATTTGTTTAATTTCATTATTTTCCCAGAGATGGGTTGCGGCTAGAAGGGCATCCGCTGCGTAAAATCGTGCTGGTTAAGTTGGCGGTTGATTTTGCTGTGGCGACCCCAGATTAATAAAGGGACTAAGCCGACAAGAAAATGAATTAATGAATGAATAATTTCATTATAGTTACTAAAGTCATTGTATTTGCACTACTTGCGTTACAAATATAATATTTAGAAGAAAAAATGCTTCTTTTAAATTATGTTTTCCACTGAAACATCAGTTAATAAGCATTCGCTTTTAAATTGCTGGAGAACGGCAGCTGAAATAGCTTCTGTCGAGAGAGGCTGCTTCTTCCAGTGGAAATATCAGACAATACTTTTAATTTCACAACAATATTTTTGTTACGCTCAATTAAATCAGTCTATGACAAGTCTCTAAAGAACTTTCGACTGCTTTTAACTCGACCAGCAACTCGTTCAAGCACTTGAATAAAAAAAGCATTCTATGACAATACTCGTCACCAAGGGGGACACTGGCACCCAAACGACAGCGGCCCAACACAGTCTAACCAGGCTAAATTGGATTTTTGTGCAGGATCGGGAGTGATGGTATCTTCTGAATGTAAAGAGAAGCGTAGCTGCTTATAGGGCCGTTCACTTATCGCGGCATTTCCCAGGCGCACTAGTTGAAAACCGCATGTCAAGTGACAAGAACTGACCGATCAGCTTCATACTTTGTAAGGAATATACCCATTTTGGTAGACTAATTACCTCAGACAAACACAAACACCCAAACACTGTAGTGCTTTTCCATACTATGGCTGTCAATGGTCACAGGTATCTAGTTTTCTTCATGTCCTTCATTTGTTTAAAAAAAAAAAAAAAAAAGACAACCGGTTTGGAACAAGTGAATGATGAAAGAATTTTAAGCTTTGGCCAAACTGTCTCTTTAGCTCTTTTGAATGTGTCCAGCTGCGGTGATTAAGCCATTGTAATGTTTTTCAGTGAATAATAAATTACTGAAAGAGCAGTAGTTTATTTTGTATTTTTATAGGTATATTTTATATGTTTTAAAAGTAACTTCAAAGTAATTAGTAATCTGATTACTTTTTACTAGTAATTAGTAATGTAATCAGATTACAATTTTCGAGTAGTAATCAGTAATTTGTAATTGATTACTTTTAAAATGTAACTTACCCAACACTGGATGTCTTCAATTAATTTATTTAACAACCAAGTACGAGTATGATTGCATGAACCAAGTAGGTCTTTGCAAGCTTGGTCAGCATTTTGGCTCCCACATAAAACGCATAATAATAATAATAATTATTATTATTATTATTAATAGTCTGCTATAATTAATTATCAAGGCCTGTCAAAGACAAAAACATTATAATAAAAATGTACGAGTGACTTAAACAATATTCTTATTCTTTTCTGTTACTGTTATAACTGTGGTGTGGACTGCACTATTTTCACAAGGCCAGTTCACACCAAGAACAGTAACTATATCAACAGCCACACTGGAGTCCATATCAATTGACAAAATTGTTCTCATTTCTATAATCATCCTGTCATTTTGTCATCCGTTTATTAAACGCTTGATCTTTTTAAACTGGATGAATTCTGACTGGTTCTCAATGTGATTACTGTTCGTCAATTGATTTAAAAAAATGAATCGTGATATCATTCCTCAATGCAGTTATCATTAAAGGCACATATTCAGCTAAACGGAGTATTTCTTTAAATTGGAAAAATGTGTATACACCAAGTATAGGATGTTGGCTGAAAGACATGGTTACAAACATGACAATGGAAAAGATAGCTTATTAATTAAGAGATAAATACAAGATTTTTGAGTTTGGAGTTTTGGAGTTTGGGGAGTTGGAAATGTGGTAATAGATGAATAAGAAGAGAGGTCATAAACATTGATGTAAAATACTGAGAGGTTTGTTTTTTGTTTGTTTGTTTTAATGTTGTTTTTGCTTCTGTATTATCTGAAGTGTAAAGTTAAAATGCAATAAATATATAAAAAAAAGGCACATTGTCAATTTTTTTAATAAAACATCCAAAAACTACTAGAAAAGTCAGCATATATTTAGCTGACCTATGTTTTTGAAATCCAGAGAAATTTTTATTAGAGTCAAAGACCGTACGACCGTACGAATGACCCACCTGTGATTTCTGGTTTGGTTTAATAGAAAACAGTTCAACTTTTGTATTTTAATATGTTGTTTTCATGCCTGTCATTGCTTCAGCGCTCTCGTTTTACTTTTACAACGGCTTTTAGTCTTACTCTGCTTCATACTACGATGATAAGTGTCCCATAGGGTGCAAGTAAAACCACAACTTCCATGATGCCACACTAGGGCTGGACAATAATTCGATATCAATATATATCGCGATAGATTTTTTTTCAATAACGGTGATATGATTTTTGAACCCATTTCCGGTATTTCGATATAAATTTGCATATCTATATTTTATTATCTACATAAGATCTTATACATTTTATCACTTGTCACTGAATGACTTTAGTAAACCACAGACACCCTGCCAGCGCTCAGCAGCACACAGTCTTTTACAGTCTATGGCAGCACAGCAGTTGGTTAAGCTCCGTGACTGTCGCAGAAAGTTTTAGCTACAAAATGAGTGCCCTGAATGCAGATGTGAATGAACAAGCTTCCACAAGTAAGAATGCAGACGAAATACAGTAGTTGATATAAGAGAAGAAAGACTAATGCAGTGGGGTGGAAGTGGTTCGGCTTTTTAAGTTCCGATAAACTTATAGTTTCGGTGCTCTGCAAATTGTGCAAATTTATCGCGTGAAAAAAAAAGCCGTTTATCTATTCTCAAAGTTGGGTTGGGAGCTGGGTCTATTCTACGCAAGCTAATGAAAGCTATGATGACTTTCATCTTGGTATTTTAGCACGGATGTATACCTGGCCGGTGAGCCGTCTAAAGAGTGCTCTTCTGAATCAGATCAGCAGGATGCCTGACTCTAACTGCAGTTCAGCAGTTTCACTTTAACTCATGAACATTTCCTTCATGCGCCGTGACAAACTGGGGTATTAGACTCAAATAATAAGTAAAGACTGGTGAAAGTGTTATGGAATTTAATAACGCACGCCAACTGGAAAGAAAAAAAAACTTCCGCATTTCGCGGTGTGTGTGTGTGTGTGCGCGCCTGTGTGTGTGTGTGTGTGTGCGGTACTTTACTGATAGCCGCCTGTGTAGATCTTGTCGGAAAATATGGCGAAAAGTCCTACATAACGGTAATAGTTTGTCAGTAATGCCACTAATATCTGCATACTCCACGTCTTAATTCCTTTTCTGTTTAGCTAAGTTATGACTTTAGTCGCATTAAGGTAATCAAAAATCGCTGTTTACATGGTAGACTGAGTTTACAAGCCAAGTCTGAGAGTTTTATTCATTTGATAGTTTATTTCACATTTATTGTTTGTAAAGGCTAAATACAAACAAAAAGTGAACATTAATTTTATTTTTTTGTACTGTGTTTATTTTTATTTTATTAAAGTTATAAGAGCCTGGAGGTATTATAGACTTTACAAATTCAGATGTAGTCATTTGTAGGTACAGACATCCATTGTGTGTGCTCTTGGCAGTTTTTTCCTGTCTTTTTAATATTGCCCATATCGATATCGGAATTATATCGTATCAACTGAAATTAAGAAATATATCGTGATATAAATTTTTGCCATATCGTCCAGCCCTATGCCACACTGATACTGCATCATCAAAATATGCCTTTGTTTGTTGTGAATAAGCGCCCTTTGTGGCAAAATGACATATTGTTCCTTTAAAGCTATGATGTAAAACAACTGTAAAGCATATTTTTTTTTCATTTATTGCTATAGCTAATCGCCCTTGGCATAAATCTTTAATCAAACCAGCAATGAAATGGAATCAAAGTGTCATTTCCCAATCAAAAGAATGCGTCTTACGGAAGTGAAGCGACCGCTGTGAGTCTCATATCATTTGATGTCTGTGATTCCGCCCCCTGTTGTCGAGCACCTGTATGTGCGTGAACAGATGGGTTTGCATGGTGTATGAACTCACTGTTGGCCTGCAGCTGCTGTTTGATCCCACTCAGAGCAGGGTCTATAGACTCCACCACAGATCCCCTCTGATCCGCTCGAGCCTTTATCTCAGACGATCTCTTCAGAGACACACGCGATGACTCTCTCTGGACTGAACACACACACACACACACACACACACACACACACACACACACACACACACACACACACACACACACACACACACACACACACACACACACACACACACAGACACACAGACACACAGACACACAGACACACCGAACCAAATAACTAACCAAAATTAAAACAATCGTATTGTGTCGTCTAAAACAAATACAAACATTCGTAAGAAAATTTGGAAGAAACGTCCTTAAACTAAAATTGTTGTGCAATGATTTGAAGTGCTTCTTTTATCCTCTTTTGTGAGCCACTCTGGGTTGTAGCATCTGCTAATGAATAAATGTGAATGTGCTCAAACCCATAACTATACTGAACTGTAATTCAAAGCAATTTGCAATGTTTTCAGGCATGTTTATATTCATTTTTAGACAACACAATGGCACTTTAACTTCAGAAAAAATTTCAGAGATAACTTCAGTTAAAAAATCAATATATGCTGGAATAAACCTGATTTTTAAAAATCACAAAAAATTGTTATTCTGAGCAGCTGTCATTTTATGGAAATTAATAAATAATAAAACATGTAAAAAAAAAAATAATAATAATAAAATAATAATAATAATAATAATAATAATAATAAATAAAAAATATATATATTGTTATATGTATTTTTTATTATAATAAAATCACAGTAAATGATTTGTTATTCTGAGCAACTGTCATTTTATGGAAATAAATAAATTAACAATAATAATAATAATTACAATAATAATAATAATAATAATAATAATAATAATAACAACAACAACAACAACAACAACAACAACAACAATAAAATAAATAAATTAAATATAAAAAAATTAAATAGAAATAAAAGAAAAAAGAAAGAAAAAAGAAAAAATGAAAAGGAAATAATAAATAAATAAATAAATAAATAAATAAATAATAATAAAAAAATAAAATACTAATTTTTAAATAATTAAATAAAATTTAAATAAAATAAATAAAAAAAATAAATAAAAAAAGTTATTTAAAATTTGTAATGTCTTAAGTAGTTTACAAACTTAAACAAAAATGACTTTTTAAAGCACCTGTAATTAAATCAGGCACCTTGGTGATTCATACCTTACCTTACTGATCCTTACCGTACTTAACATTTCACTTATACTTAACATTTACATTAAAAATGTCAGAGTAATTTTCAAGAATTTTGACTGTTTTAAAAAGTCATGTTCAAAGAAGTTTGTCGAATTCAGTACTAGTGATATTTAAATGCGGTTTCTGAAATATTGGTAAAATGTGCATTACTTTGTCAGTATTGTTGTATAAGATCTAAATTTAAGACATTTAATTTAAGAACTTCTGTTTTTTTCTGCTTTTGACAATTGGTGTACAATTATTGAAATAAAACCATAAACAAATTTAATTTTAAATTTAATGCTTGTTTTCAAGTACTTTTCATGCCTTAAATCCATGTGTCGGAAATTCAAGCACTTTTAAGTATTTTCAAGAAGCGTGGGAACCCTGTATATCGCCATGCACAGTATTTTTTTAAAGGGCCATGAAACCCCCGCTTTCAGTTCAAAATTTTTTTCAAAAAATGCTTTGTGATGGGCGTGGAGCTCTGCGGGCAGAGGGAGGAGTGGACGTGGCTGGCAGAGCAGGGTAAAAAGAGGAGAGTGAACAACTGTTGTCAGTTGGCTCACAAAATAAGACAAATCAAGAGGAGACCCATGGTTTTATAGTTTACAAAGTTAAAATGCAAAGAAATAAACAGTAATTTAATGTCCTGCTACACATGTCATTCGTAATTATGTATACACAACCACAATTTGTTATATCATCATAAAGATAACAGTGTTTATATAAACACTATAAATGAGGATGACTTCTCTCCTCCTCAATCCCCGGGTCTGAATGCAGACACAGTGGATAGCAGTGCAGCAGGTCTCTTTCCCGGTCTATTTCAACCATTAGCCCTGCCGGTAATCCGGAGGATTTTAAACATATGGCAAACACAGCAGCACGGATAGGCAATGTGTCTGAATGGTAACGAACTCAACTAATAAAAGACAAAGTCCACCATTCTCCAATTCTCGTACAGCTCTCCCGACAAAAATGCTTGCTGCAAATTAACAGCTTTGCTGTACCGGGCCTGACAGAATCACAGGGAAAAACATAACAAACCCTGTGGATCATGAAAACAAACACATATGATACATGCTGTGAGCAGACGCGGTCTCACATCTTGGCTGGTCTGCCTTGCTTCGGAAAGCACGTGCTCTCCTAAATAATTAAGAAGCAGGGCCTTCTCATAGGATAAGAAAACTCAGCTATGAATAACAATGAAAAACCGACGTATCATCGCTCCACTAGCAGATTTGCGCTATGTCACCGATTTTGATCCCGCCCCAAATATTATTTTAAACCCAGAAGATGAAATTAGCTGACAAAAGCTTAAAATTATCCAGTTTTCCCCACAAATAAAGCAGACAGGTGCTAACGTTATCTTAATTGATGGTCAACACTGTTAAAAAAAATCTGTTAAAATCTGTTAAATTTTTTTAAAAGTACTCCAGGGTGTCCTAAAAAAAGGCGCCATGACAACACAATATCAATGTTTTACTTCGAAAGGGTTAAGAAAACAATATTTCGTGAAAAAAAAAAAAAAACTTTAAAATTGTTTTAAATAAAAAAATTGATTTGAAATGTTATCAGACCCTAATAGAATAAAACAAATTTAAAATACAGATGAAATAAAAGCTAACCATATTGATTTTGTTAGCTCATGTTGCTAGTTCAGGCGAAAAATTCATCTGCGCATGTCATTAAGAAAAAAAATAATAATTTGCCAGTTTAATCTAAAATTAAAGTCTGAAGATACACTTCCTGTTTGTTTTCAGTTAAATTTTCAGATTACTTCTGTCTGAGGTATTGAGCATTGCTAACAATTAACCACGCCTCTCCAGTTGTCAGTTGACAACAAACAGAAATGGTGAAGAGGTGGTGTCTGTTAGGTTCTAATAACTTTCCCGAAACCCTTTTCCAGATCTTTCTGAATGAAATGCCTAATTTACTACATCCAATCAGCTCGCAGTAGAAAAAAACAAGCCACACCCACTTTTCCTCATTTAATATTTTGATTCTCTAAGAACTGCATCATAATACAAAAAAACGGCCGCAGCTTTTGCTTTATCCGGACTTTAAGCATTTTACTCAAACCCACACCTAATAAATGTAGAGAAATGTTCAAGTATCACGTGTATATACACAAAATCACTGCAATTCAGGATAATGGAGACGATTTGATTTGACAATGCCAACGCTATAATCTGAGGTAGGTTTATTTATTACAGTGATAAGAGTTCCAACAAACCGAGGTGCTGGAAAACTGAAACTCTCACATGTGTCAACCGCATGTCTGTCCTGAGGACCACGGACAGAATTTTTCCAGTATCCCATTCATGATTTCCCACACAAGCATTTACACAGGCATCTGCCACAAGCCTGTGGTTTTCCTGATTAAGTAGTGTGTAAAATATCCTGCGGAAGGGATTTAGAGTCGGGGTGCAGTAAGAGTCAAACAGCCGTGAGGCATTAAAAGAGGTCAATTCAATTTTCTAGATTTTAGAATATATGAATGAATGAACAATGTGTGTGTGTGCCTGTGTTTGGATAGTACATAAAAGCTATCAATTGCCATCCTAATTGCATAAATTGTTTTTATTTAAAAGAAATAAAGTGCTTAAAATGAAATTAAATGATTAACGATTACAGATATCTGATCGATTACAGATTTTTGTTATCAAAAATATATTCTCTAATTGACTTCAACAGTGTATGGACAGATGTTTATGTACAGATGATAATAAAAGATTATTTTTTATATATAACAATTGGGTATAAACATTTTATTTGAATACCTTTAAATGTATTATACATTTATATATTCCATAAAATAGACCCTTTTCACACTTCCGGGTTTCTCAGTAGCGGAAATCGTCATAGTTGGGAAAACTTAGCGCACAATGAATGGGAGAGTACAACAAATATTTTTTTTACAATCTTATTTGCTGAAATAATAAAAGAAAAACTCTACGATGATGTTAGAAAGACTTTCAGAAAAAGGAAAGAAATTGTGTGAGACTGATGATGGCAGCCAGAGAGAATAACGTCAAATTTGCTGTCCTGTCCTGGCATTAAAAAGGCCTTGCACAAGCGGTAATTAGTTTTTTGTAATTTGAAGCAAAGATGATTTAATACATATATAAATGCATATAAATGCCCAAAGGTTTTTTAAAAATAAAAAAATATTAAAAACTTTAAATGATTTAGGTTGCTGATGACCGTTACACGTGTCATAACAGGCTTGTTAAAAGGGTCCAAATAAATCTTTGTTCTTTAAATTCTTATTTAAATTTATTTAAAATAAATGTATTAAAAAATATTCTATTATTTATTAAAAATAAAATCTATTAAAACTATGCAATCATGCATTATTTCTAATAATAACAACAATAACAATAATAAAAACAACATCAACGTTAAAATTTTTGATTTTATTTAAGATTTTATTGTTAAAATTTAATTTCATATAAATATTTTATAAAATCTAACTCAAGTCATGTGACTTTACCTTTATCAAGCGACTTCTCCACAGTCGTTCTCTTGGGAGAGATGATCTTTCGAACAAGAGTGAGATGAACAACCTCACCCGACCGCTTCATCACGTCCAGCACTTCCTGATTGTTGAATCCCTGGAGACTCACACCATCCATCTGCTCACACACACACAAACACACAGCAATCAAAAGGGGACTAAGAATATTAGTGTAATGATGCTGAAAACTTTGCTTTAAATCACAGGAATAAATATTATTTTAAACATTTAATCTGAAAATCATCAAATCTGAAAAATTATTGTTCTGTATTAAAGGTACAGTGAAATTAAAATAAAGGTAAGATGTTAGTATTAGCATGTTAGTTTTAAGGATGTCTGCAAGCTAGTGTGCTCCTAAACAGTGACAAAATTTGCATTTAGAAGATATAAAACTAATATAAACATCTAATGCGGTGTTCAAATTCACTTCACAATAGACGTGGATTAACGTCATGGGCAAGGCTTCTGTCTGCCCGGTGACTCTAGCATCAATGCTAAATGGCTAACATGGATTTTATTGAGAGAGTAGCTGTGCTTTATGTGCTTTAGGAAGGCTGAAAAATATCGTAGATTCATTCTGCGCTGTGTCTGAGTCCATTAGATCAGTGGTAGGGAACCTATGGCTCGCGAGCCACATGTGGCTCTTCGACTAAAAATATGTGGCTCTCCAGCTGTCTCCATTCAATAACATTTTACAGTTTAAAAAATTATAACTATCACTAGAGATAAGTGATAGTTATTTACTGTGATAGAATATTACTGTAGATAAAATTGAATCGCGACATTAATGAAGGGCAAACGTGTGCGTGGTTACCATAAAAATATAAGTTGTTTTGCCCTTTATTTACTCAATAACATTCATTTATTCATTCCTTTTCTTTTCGGCTTAGTCCCTTTATTAAAATGGGGTCGCCACAGCGGAATGAACTGCCAAATTATCCAGCATATGTTTTACGCAGCAGATGCCCTTCCAGCTGGAACCCATCACTGGGAAACATCCATACATTCTCATTCACACTCATACACTATGGACAATTTAGCTTACCCAATTCACCTGTACCACATGTCTTTGGACTTGTGGGGGAAACTGGAGCACCCGGAAGAAACCCAAGCGAACGCGGAGAGAACATGCAAACTCCACACAGAAATGCAAACTGACCCAGCCGAGGCTCGAACCAGCGACCTTCTTGCTGTGAGGCGAGAGCGCTACCCACTGCACCACCATGTCGCCCTTACTCAATAACAGTAAAATATTATTTTTTGTTCTTCAAAACTAGTGAAAATTAATATACAGTACATTCTTTAAAACAAGCCAAAATGATTGTCGCATACTTTATTATGAATTATTTGAGGTGTAATTTTTTATAGTAGTAAAATGTTTATTTTAAATTATGTTGCTTTTCAAAAAAAAAAAAAGTTTATTTACCAGAAATTGAATTGAATTGTCCTTTCTTCATTCATGGACTTGCTCAACATGTGTTGCTTAATATTTGTTTATTTTTAGTTGTGCATGAGCATAAATAAAGGTTTTGTTTAAACCTGTATTATTTATAGTAGTAGTATATATTGGGGTGCATATAAGAGTATATATACCCCAGTGGCTCTTTACAAAAATGAATTTGCCAAAAACATCAGAAACGGTTCATTGCTTTAAAAAAAAAAAAAAAAAAAAAAGGTTTCCGATCCCTGCATTAGATCCTTTCCGAGGTGCACCCAACTCTGTGAGTTCATCAACTCCTCCAGAAACTACCTGGATGATGCAAGCTTTCAGCGGTGCTTCTGACTAAGCCCAGCCCAGTTTGATGAGCTGTTGTTTGGTGTCAGTAGCAGGATTTCCCTTCGGGACACCAACTAAAAGAGCTACGTCATAATCATGCCCATACTAAAGCTCCTGATTGGTTAACACGGTGCTAAAGTTCAGATTTTCTAACTGAAGTGAACCGCACAATTCACATGTTAAGCATGCAAACGCGCAAAACGCTCAATTTGTGCCACTTAATTCGCGCAAATCACGTCATTTGCGCCACCTTATTCGTGCGAATCGCACTGCAGGATGTCTATTTGCATCTTTGCATTGACTTAACATGTCAATCACTTGTGCTTGACATCCCCGTCTGGTGTGAACGCACCATCAAGCTTGCAGTTTGTCACTTCCGCCTAAATGGAACAATGTTTTATTTCACGTCACCTCATACTTCAATTTTTTTGTTAAATCTTGACGAATCAAACGCTTTCTTGTATCTGACATGCTCCGCATTCAAGACGCTTTACATTTGATGTGCTTGAGCTCAACCACTCACTGCCAGAGCTGTGATAAAAAAAACTTTTTCCCTAATAGCGTTTTGTTTTTAAGAGGAGGAGCACTCTATGTCCCGCCCTCTCTTCATGTTTTGAGATTACGTCAAAAAATAAATAAAAAACGCACATTTCAATGTACTTCATTGGACCTTTTAATATGTTTTTACAATAAACAGCAGAAAAATGGTGCATACTGCTAATATTGTCCAACTCTTAGCGGCTCTTATTAAATGATGAGATGGAAGAGTGATGGGGCTATAAAGGTAGAGCTTCACTATAAAGTGATTAGGAACTCACAGCTATGATCCTGTCATGGATTTGAATTTTGCCGGTTTGTTCTGCAACGCTGCCTGGAATCACGTTCTTCACGAAGACCCCGACCGCATCTGACACACAACAGAGAGCAGAGAAACTAGTAAATAATCAATAACACTGCGCTGATGGAGGAAAACAGGGCACTACCAGTCTCTCACCCTCAGTTGTCAAAGCGTTGTGGCCGATTATAGAGATGCCCAGATTCTGGTCTTCCCTCCTTAAGGCCACTTCATGAATTTCATAGCCCTCCAAATTTGGCTATGTGAAAGTAAAAGAGAAGATAATGAGGTCTCAGCATTTCTTTACGTATAACTTTTCAATAAATTTACATGCAAGTAAAAGTATCTTATGAAATTATTATTTCTTTTCTTATGAAAGTATGTTTTGGGCCTATTTGCATCCAACATACAATTTTATGAGCAAATGTGACTGTTATTTGATATACTTTACAATGAAATGTATTTTCATAAATATATGTATTTTCTAAATGTTGATAGTTACCAATATTTGTAAAATGTCAAGTTGATTTTGCCTATAGCCTATATACTTTTTTGCATAACCTTAAAAAGAAGTACAACTATAAAGATTATTATCATGTAATTTTTTGCACATTATAGATTGTTTCTTTCCCACAGTAGTAGCATAACTCGATATCGTACATTTATATGTTTTTAAATAATATATGGTCATAAAATGTAATATTATAATACAATTTTATTCTCACCTTACAATTCAATATTAAAGAAATAAATATAAATAATATTATTTTTAACCTGACACTGTATTCTAAATCTAATGTGTTGTGATTTTTAGTGGAACAATTTTTATACATTTTATTAATCAATTTTAACAAAAATGAAAGGGGGTAAAATAAAATGTTAAATGACATTATATTTAAATGACATTTAATTTGACATATCATTTGTTTAATATCAATTCCATAATTATTTTTAAAATGTCACACACATTTACAGAACTTGAAATAGTGATATTCAATGATATAATTTTTATAATTAAAAAGTGTTAAAAATAACCATGTTAAAAAATAAACAAAAATTGAAAGCGTTACAGTATAAACGTAAATGTAAAATTAAAATAACAAGGTAAAAATAGAATTATTTTAATCAATGCATGAAAAAAAATCAATATTGAAAGTTATATTTTTTAATACGTTTAAAATATGTATCTTCCAACACTGTTATAGCTTTTCTAATCACTTCCTGTGGAAGTTCCAGTCAGGCAGTTTCAGGACTGGGATAAACAGTATTCTAGAAAGGTCTTTGCAATTAGATAAAAGAAAAGGAGGAATGTCCCTCCCTAATTTCAAAGACTATTATTATGTTGCACAATTAAGACCATTGGTGTGGTGGTGCGATCTTGAAGTAGAGACAAGATGGAAGGAAATAGAGAGCGAAATGCAGAAATCACCAATTAAAGCATTTATAGGTAAAAAAAAAAAAATTCCGGATGAAGATCCAGTATCTTAACCCACTAACACAGTTTACTGTGAAAACTTGGTTTACAGTGGTAAAGGAACTTCATTTGGTAAAACAAATTTTAATTCTTACTTGGGATGCTCATGACCCAGACTTTAAACCTGGGACTATGGATAACAGATTTAAACAATGGGTATATTTAGGAATCTCTTTATATTGTACAATTATAAAAGATGGCAGAATGGAATGCTTCAAAACTTTAAAAGATAAGTTTGGTCTTATAAACCAGGATCTATTTAGATATTTACAGTTGCGGAACTATTACATGAAAGAAATACAGGATGAGGATTGGAACAGATTGTTCAGATTTTCATTCAGGCATACAAGAAAAATATGACTAAAACAATTTCTAAATTATATATCCGACTATTTATTCATTCATTTTCTTTTCGGCTTAGTCCCTTTATTATTCCGGGGGCGCCACAGCGGAATGAACCGCCAACTTATCTAGCACATGTTTTACGCAGCAGATGCCTTTCCAGCTGCAACACATCTCTGGGAATCTCAACAGACTATATAAGATTAAAATGGGAAAAGTAGGCATTAAATGGAATCAAAACCAATGGGTTACAATATGTGCTGTCCCACATACTTCAACAAGCTCAAGAATGTGGCGTGAGTTTTGTTGGAAAAACTTGATTAGATTTTTTTTATTACACCAAGAATTAAATCATTACAATCGGGGTCTCCTCATTCTTGTTAAAGAACTGTGGGGTAAAAGAGGCGCATCATGCGCATGTATTCTGACAGTGCTCAAGAATTAACAGTTTTTGGGAAACTGGCGAAGTGCACATCAATGATATTTTTGATCTTCATATTCCTAGATCATTCGAAGTACTTTATTTAGGAAATATTCCTAATAAACTTGAAAAGAAAGATAGATATCCATTTAAGATATTTTATATTTTTAAGTAAAAAAGCTATAACCCGGAAATGGTATGAAGAAGACCCACCAAATAAAGAAGAATGGTTCAAAATAATAACAGAAGTTGAGAAAATGGAAAAAATGACACATGCACTTCGATTACAAATAGAGATATTTGTAAAGAAATGGAGTAAATGGCTGGCTTTCTCCACAACGACAATATAATTATCTATAATGTAACGATTACATTTATTTTAGAGGTTATGCATCATTGCGAGAATATGTTTGGCAATCTTTTATTATATTTTATACTTATTTTATTTATTTATTTATTTTCTTGATGATGAGGTGAATCAATATTTTAGATAGATAGATAGATAGATAGATAGATAGATAGATAGATAGATAGATAGATAGATAGATAGATAGATAGATAGATAGATAGATAGATAGATAGATAGATAGATAGATAGATAGATAGATAGATAGATAGATAGATAGATAGATAGATAGATAGATAGATAGATAGATAGATAGATAGATAGATAGATATGTGTGGAATGGATGTATTTGTTTATATACGTATACATGTATGTATATGTACGCATTATTATTTTTTGTTTGTTTGTTTTGTTTCCACTGGTTATGTTCGTAAAAGAAATAATAATAAAAAAATAAAATAAAACCAATCAATAAAAACTAGGTATAAAATAAATAAATAAATAAATAAATATGTATCCTTGATCTAATGAACAGCTTGTTTGTTATATTTATCGGTGGTGTAAGCGTACCATTCTGCTGGCTCTGCGGGCTGGCACAGGTGGTGGAGGAGGCAGGGAGCTGACGGGGCCCGTGGCAGGGGCTGGTGGAGGTGCAGGCTGTTTGGCTCCCAGTGGTTCTCGAGCGATCAGCATCCGCACATGAGCACCACAGGCCTGCAGCACCTGCACCACCTGATCACTGGCCAGACCTCGAGTCACCGTGTCCCCAATGCGCAGGATGTGGTCACCGGTCCTCAGACGCCCGTCCTGCAGGTCAATGACACAAACCAGAGGGAAAATGAGGTTGTTGTGTGTGTAAGAGAATCATTCATTCAGTCTATCATTCTGTTTATAAATCAACTAATTTAGAATTAATTCACCCATGAGCAGAAGAGATACTTAAAAAAAAAAACAGTCTGCTGGAGACTATGTGGCTCAAATGAAGCGAATCATTCATTTTAGCAAGAAATGCATAAATGTTTAGAGATTATATTCCATATCCCCATCGATTTTTCTTTCTCAAAACTATACTTAGGCCTAAAAAAAAATCCTATGTTAGGATTTTAGAAAGCTAGTGAGAAGAACAATACCTATTTAAAAAACAAACAAATAAATACAAATTTACATTTAAGGTCCTAAAAGTACCATCCTCAGTTTTAATATGCATGTAGTTTAGGAAAATAAATAAATTATTTATTAATTATTTTTGAATTATAACTGAAAAGCAACAAATCCGTTTTTACCAGTTTTCTTTTTAACGATTGTTTTGATTGTTCTTAATGTCCTTGAATCATTAACCTTTTTTGGGGGAATTCGTATTTTATAATTTTATTTATTTCTACAATTTCTGGATCCTGATGTTTGGTTGTTTTGTGTACCCATTGTGGGAAACCCATTATACCATTCATCTGTATGTGAATTTGGAAACTGCAATAAATGAAAAACTAAATGAAAAAAAAATAATAATAAAGCAAAAGTTTCCAACAAATTCTTAATGTATTTCAATATTTACGTTCTATTATAATTTTTTTCCACCAATATTACTTAAAAGATCATTTTATTTGAATATAGGCATTTTTGAAACTTAACAGTTTATGTAATTGATTTTAGCAAAAATTTTAAAATAATATTACTTTATTTTAAACATCTCAATAAAATAAAATGCTACTCAATTTCACAATAAAAATTTCACATTGCAATTATTTAATAATTGTTAATAATAACATATTGAATACTGGATTGTACATTTGATTTAATTAACATAATATTGTTTGTTTTGTTATTATTAATAGCAATTTTCAGTAGCGATACAACATTTTTGTATTATTAATTTCAGCCAAAAACAATAAAAGGTACTAAAACAAATAACATACAAATTTTTACATTTAAAATGTTCTAAATGTTAATTAATATACTTTAATGCTATTTATTTTATATTTTTATTTTATAATAATTTCTATATATTTTTTATTTATTTGTTTACTATTATTTATCTACTATAAATATCATTTTCATAATTTATTGAGAAAAAAACGTGATGAAATATTTCTATTGAAAAGTTTATATAAAAAATGTAAATTGAACATTTAGTATTATTGAACTGTTACCCATTTTCGTTAAAATGTTATGACAAAAACTAATTGGCTAATAATAATAATAATAATAATAATAATAATAATATTATTAATATTATTATTATTATTATTATTATATAACTTTATAACATTTATAGTTTATAAATACATTCGTTCTGTCATTTTCTTTGGACTTGGTACCTTATTTATCAGGGGTCGCCACAGCAAAATGAACCGCCAATTCAATTGAATTCAATTCAATTCATGTTTAATTGTATAGCGCATTAACAATGTAGATTGTGTCAAAGCACCTTAACATAGAAGTTCTAGTAAACTAAAAACTGTGTCAGTTCAGTTTTCACAGTTCAGTTTAGTGTGATTTAAATTTTTACTGCTGAAAGTCCAAACACTGAAAAGCAAATCCATCGATGCAGAGTTCCACAAGTCCCAAACCAAGCAAGCCAGTGGTGACAGTGACGAGGAACAAAACTTCCAACTATTCCAGCATGTTTTATGCAGCAAATGCCCTTCCAGCCACAACCCAGTACTGGGAAATTTATAAATATACACCAAGCATATTTTTCACTGTACAGATTTTTCTTTTTATACAAATGTTATTATCAATGTACCATCAAATACATGACCCATTAACTTTATACAATACTGTACATACCATATCTAGACTACCACCAGAGCAGCTAACACATTAACAATCACGAGCGCATTAGAACTCATTTCCACCATCCCCTACAGCCCAGTTTACCTCCCAACCTCAAACTTGAGCCAAATCTCCCGTTTACAACCTAATTTGTCCCTATCATCCACAGGTGCAGAAGCCAGGAGTCTAGCATCCACAATAACCGTGTCACTCCTGCGTGGCCTTTCCTCGCGGACAGCCCTTTTCCGGTCGGCTTGAGCTTTGAGACGGATTCTTTCTAGGACTCTGGCAGACGGGCCAAACGGACGGCCAGAGGAAAGAGGAGGACTAAAAGAGCGATTACACAAAGCGCAGAGAGGAGAACAGGAGTCTTTGTGGAGCGCGAGACATGAAAGGCGTTTGATACATCAAGTTGCGCAGGGGGAAAATCTCGGCAGCTTGTTCCTGCCACTGTGCCGGGGACAGCGGGGGTGCATTGAAGCCCGCCGCAGCCATTAAAGGTTGAAATGGGAAACGCCAGGGATAACAAAGCCCTGATTTTGACAGCTTTTTTGGAGCATAAGATCCACTGATGTGTGAAATGCAAGCAATGTGCCTTTTGAACAAGAAGGGGTTTGTTGCCTGAGCTCTGGACACTGGGTGGGAGCGAAGAGGAGGGGTGCGTGTGTGTGTGTGTGTGTGTGTGTGTGTGTGTGTGTGTGTGTGTGTGTGTGTGTGTGTGTGTGTGTGTGTGTGTCAGGGGTCTAAACCAGGACAGGTTGCTTTCCAGTCTCTGTCTCTCCTAGTGAAGCATGGAAGAGAAAGCTGATATCTTTAGGTGTGTGGAGAACAATCCGTTCTTCAAGATTCACATTTGCACCAGACACATTCTTACAAAACAAAACAAAAAAACACTGGATTTATGAAGTGTGCTTCACACAGGTGAGTGGGCTTGACAAACCACCTGTAGAAACACTTCTCTATTAAAAAAATACAAAGTTCCTTTGTATAATTAGTAGGGATGGGTACCGAAACTCTGTACTTTATCTGTGCTACATTATAAAAGACCAAAGTATCGATAAGCTCTGACGTTAACTGTTCTGCTATCGGTATTTGGGGAATTATTGCTGAATAGACATTATTTACAGTAGCATCAAATAACTGCCCAACCTTTTCTAATTTGTGATATTTGATATTCATCTGCACAGTTGGCAATCTCACATGAGAAATGCTTGCGTTTCCGGCGAGCACGTCAAGTATAAAAGCCTTCACAGTTCTCTGCTGTGCGCGCGCACTCAGCGGAGGCTCGAGCTAAGCGCACACACATAGATAGACTTGCACACAGTTCGTAAGCTTGCAGATTGAACCAAACAGGTTGTATTTCCTTAGTGGACAGCTGCCCGTTGCAACAAATGCAACAAGTTGTTTTCTTGTATAGGCGGAAACGCAAGCCGTCTGGCTAAGTGAAAGTATCTTTCAAAAGTGCATTAACTGCAATGAAAAGTAATGAAAAGTTTTTTACTGCCTAGCTACCAATGGTAACGTTACATCATTCACATCGTTATGCCAGCAGTCAGTCACCTAAATTAGTATAATATTAATAGTTAAATAAACACACATTCGGTTACAATGACAACAGTATGTTTTTCTGCAGTAGCCTAAAGAAATCTTAAACATAAAAAATGCTTGTACATCAGTTGTATTTACAAATATAGCCTATGAATAGCCTAATAATAAACTATGCTTATTAAGAAATTATTAAAAAAATATGGAATTAAATCACTGTCATAAATATTTCATGCGTAAATAAAATTCACGCATCTGTAATTATAAAAATCGCAAAGGAAAACAGAACGTACTCGTAATTTTACGAGGGTACAATTCCAAAAGATATGACATTTTCTTTGTCTGTTTGTATATGACTTATAAATTTACGATGGGTGTACTTTACAAACAAGAAATACAGTTTCACCACAGAGGCGGCAACCAGATTACGAGTACGAATCAAACAGCAACACTCCACTGTCAAAATTACGTCACGGCTGTCACAGGCATTAATAAACAAGCGAAAGTCATCGATCACAACGACGCTCTTGCTGGAAACTTGAGCTCCCACACACAGTCTCAGGCAAGATTTTTGTTATTCCCTCTTTGAGAAATGTCCGTCATGAGCTGTAATAAAGATTGAGACTTAATGAGGTCCATTTTCGCTGTGTTTCTTAGACATTTTACAGAATCAAAATTAAGAACGGGCAGAGGATAGTGAGCATAATGCATGTTAACATCACAGGCAGCGAGCGCAGAATTTCAGTGAATCACTTAACGGTGTTTAACTATAACATGACATCTATTGATTAAGTAACCTTTTTTAAAGCCAGATCGACCATTGATCTATTATTGTGACCGATGACTCTCGCTTGTTTTTTAACGCCTGTGACAGCAGTGACGTAATTTTGACAGTGGAGTGTCGCTGTTTGATTCGTACTCGTAATCAGGTTGTCATGTCCGTGGTAAAACTGTATTTCGTGTTTGTAAAAAGTACACCTATCGTAAATTTATCAGTCATATACAAACAGACAAAGAAAATGTCGTATCTGTGTCTGTTCTAATCGGAGATTTTGAAATTGTACCCTCGTAAAATTATGAGTACGTTCTGTTTTCCTTTACGATTTTAAAATTACAGATGTGTGAATTTTATTTACACACAAAATATTTATGACAGTGATTTTATTCCATAAAAAACAGCTTATTTTTACATTGCAAGATGCTCCAAAACTGTATTAAAACACAGTTACCTCCTAAAACACTTAACTAATTTATGTGAATGCGGTAATGAAAAATCATAAACATTCTCATTTAACTGCATTTTGCAACTCAAAGAGGGTATTTTCAACTGCAGGGAGCACAATAAACCAAGAAAGATCCCGCCAGAAAAAGCAAAAATGTTGATTTTTATTTTATGTTTCCTTCAAATCATTGTACATTATTTTACAGGAATTTTTTTTTTCTTTTACCATAATTGGTTTTGTTTTATTTTCCATTAAAGATGTAATAATAAAATAAAGTATTGTTAATTCTGTTCAGTTTGTTTTTTTTTTCATAAAAAACAAAACAAAAAAAAAAAACAACAACAATACAAAATGTACCTATAAGAGAACCGTTAAAGTACCGAACCAAAACGAAGTGGTATTGACAAAAGTAGTAATACCGTTAAAACCGTAAGGATTCCCATCCCAAATATTTAGTAGGGTTGTGTACCGAAACCCGGTGTAACCGGATCGAATCAGCATATGACGCGCCATCTTTAAACATCTTTGAGGGTTATGGACACTGTCTGCGATGTTAGGTGTTTGGTCTTGTTGCATAGATATAAAGGCAAAGTGCGTAGTAAGGTGCATCAGGTGAGCGACTCAACATGCATGCCGTGTTCCATTAAATTTGCTTAAACTAAAGAGCCCCTATTATGGGTTTTTGAGAATGACCTTCCATGCAGTGTGTAACACAGCTCTAATTGAATTGAAATATCCAGCTAAGGCTTAAATCTGAAAGTGCACCGTGTTTAAAACTATTGATTCATCTATAAAGGAGTCGACTCATAGTGGTTTGAATGAATCGCCGCTGTAACGAGTCTTTAGCCGTATACAGAACACAAGCCCAGTCCATTTGTTGCATGTGCAGACCTGTGAAAATTTAAACCCCTGGCCACAAACACTGTAGAAAGAAAAAGAGGAAGACAAACACTGTAGCAGATCCCGGTTGAATTATGTCATGAAGACACGGTGCTCTGAAGTGTGCTGGAAAGTTAGTGTTACTTTCCCTACCCAAAGATGAGGTTGTGAAGAGTCAGTGGTTGAAGTTTATTTTTGCAAAAATACCTCAGCATTATAGCCCCAGCCTTGTGCTGTGTTCCCGTCATTTTTCTGACAAGTGCTTCAGCAATCTACACGCTTACAACGGGAGATTCATCGGCCATTTGTTAAAGAAAGGATCAGAAAAGACTATTGATGTATGGGACTTTGTCAGAGCTTGACAGGAACTTTACAGTAGACAGTTCATGGATCAGTTTCTTCCTCCATTTCACAAGTGTACGTAAGTGCGATTAAAATGGTTGCCTCCTTGTTTTCTCTAGCTTGCAAATTATGTATTTAATTGTGTTTTGTTGCTTGTACTGTATCTGGTTAACTCTTTGTATTCTCATATTGCGTCTAAAACCACAGTAAAAATGTGATGCGTGATGCTTTTGGTTAAGGATTTAAATGGGTTTGTGAGCTCGCGATCCACTGCGGTTTGTAGTTGCTATAGCCACCATCAGCTGTTCCTACACAAGTGCAGAGGTCAAGTTTCAATATAATTCAGCTTTTGCCACTGTGTGGATTAATACTGAATGTGTGTCGTTGTTTTTACTTATGGTTTGTAATAGAGCAATATGCTGGTGGTAACTGCATTGCTTTAATGTACTCCTGCATTGGGCTCACACATACACTCTGCATGCTGACTACTTGTTGATAAGACGTGGTGGGCATTTCTCTCGGTCTCACGCAGTCGACCAATCACAACACACTGGGTCATCGAACCAATCAGCACAGATTAACATCGTGCTGCTAAGTAGGGGTTTGGGAACAAATGAATCTCTGAACGAATTATATGGGAGTCGTTGGGATAATTAGGTAAAAATAAATGCATATTATAAGACAATGAAAGTGTTTTTTTTTTACCTTGTATGCATATCAGCCTGTTGTTGGAGACCCCCAAAACCAAAATATGACCTTTTTTAATGCATAATAGGGGCTCTGTAACCTAAGCGTTCTAAAGTATGGCTATATTTTAAATGCAAGGATTCTGACATACCAACGTGAAGCAGATGCTTTACAAAAGTTGCGCATAAGAGAGAACACGTCAAACATAATAAAAAAAATTGAGGGCTTATGGAATCAACGTAAAGGCAGAGGAATACACTGTCCTTGACAGCTTGCAACATCATCTGGCACTTTTTGGAAACCAATACTCTGATTTTAATATGATTAAGACAATACTCTGATTAAGAGTCTACCATGTAAACCGAGGTTTTTTTTTTGACTACCTTGAAAAGGACCACAGACACCCACATCGCGAATTGCGGAGGTTTTTTCTTTCCATTCGGGGTTCGGTATCAAAATCCATTAAAACAACACTCTTCCACCAGTCTTAGCGCTCGCATCAAATACCTCAGCTTGTCACAGGGGCATGAATGAAATGTTCCTGAATGAAAGTGATACTGACAAACTGCAGTTAAAGTTGCAAAATTTTAAATGAAACACACAAAATTACATGAAACTCCGAAGGAAACGTGGATAGCATGGAGACGCAACAATGTTATTCGATCTACGCAATATAACATGTAAAATGGGATCATGAAAGGAACATTCAAAAAGCAACTCATGTAAATGCCTTAATCATATTATTGTCTTATTCAGGATGAAGGCAAATCATTCAATTACTAATGTCTATGTTAACGTAGTCACAAGCCCCAACCCTAGAAAAAAGGTGTTCCCTGATTTTGATGACAGTCTTTCCACAGGTTAGTAATAAGCTAATATAATGTTAATTGCATAAAGCAAATCTTGCATTCATGCTAACAATCAAATGATCAAAATAAATATATTAATGCAATTCAGATATATAAAATATGAATTAATGTATACTTTAAACTTTAATTATATTGTTCAATAAAAATGATATATATATATATATATATAGATATATATATATATATATATATATATATATATATATATATATATATATATATATATATATATATATATATATATATATATATATATATATATATATATATATATATATATATTTTTTTTTTTTTTTTGGGTCTCAAAAGTATCGGTTCAAGCAATGTTCTGGCACCGGTACCATTTTAAAAGTATTGCTTTAGTAACAACGAAATAACCCCACACTATACCCAACCCTAATTATTAGCACTTCTTGTGTGTATGAGGAAAGCCAAGAGAATCATCAGCGACTCCAGCCACCCAAGCCATAAACTTTTCTCTCTGCTACCCTCAGGCAGACGATTCCGCAGCATCCGGTCACGCACCAGCCGACTGAAGGAAAGTTTCTTCCCTCAGACTATCAGGCTGATGAACACTTAACACACCCCACACAAACTCTTCCATACCCCGCACTGCACACCATCAAGAGGTAGCATGCACTGCACTTTAACAAATCCATACTTAAAACAATACTGCCCACAACTATGTGTACACCTATCCATCGTACGTATCGCTGTCAACATTGTCAAATTTACATTGTCTTGTTTTTTTGTGAGTATGTTGTTGTATATTGCACTGTCTGTATTTTGCACTGTCTGGAGCCAGCACCTAAGCTTTTCACTCATCATAGCACACGTGCTGCTGATGATGTGACAATAAAAGTGATTTGATTTGATATTGTCGCCTCTTGTTGATTTGCTGAATGCCTCCTCAATTGTTAGTCCCTTTGGACAGAAGCATCAAACTCAAATTATTTGCAATAGCCATGTCCCCATTTAGCTATTTTAGGCGCATTTTTGAAATATCACGAAAAACGATGCTTAACTGGGAAGTTGATAATTAAAAAATAAAAATAAATAAAAAAATTTAAAAAACACGCAAAACTGAGTAGGACAAAAAAAAATTTAAACTGATAAGAAAAAAAGTACATAACTGACGATGCAAACACATTTACCAATGAAATTCCAGCATGTGCATCAAAAAACGTTGTGTTTTTATCAAAAAAATATATGTATATAGGTCGATAGGATGGCATTAATGAGCGAGCCAGCAGACAGACCACACTGTAAATGATGTGAAATGTTGTTTTGGTAATTCTAAAATGCCTTCTAAATGTCCGTCAAAGTCAAGACAAATTTATTTATATAGCACATTTTATACACAATGGTAAGTGCTTTACATAAACAGGAATAAAAGAAACAAGTATAAGAAAATAAAAACAAAGAATAAAAATGATTAAAAACAGATTAAAATGTGTTAAAACAGGTTTTAAAAAAATGAAAAAGAAAAAAAAAAAAGACATGATAGTGCGATCTGTCAGACGTAGTCAGACAAAGTGGTTTATTTTTATTACTTTCCAGAAATGTCTTTGTCAAAGGTGTTCACAAAGAGAATCTCCCGCCTCCAAAAGCCACCAGGCATGCATTGCGTTTAGTCTTCTGAGGTGCAAGTAACTTATTATATAAGAAAAAAAGCCTACAGTGGCTTCTCCTACTGCAGAAAATTCCATTTTTCTTTTTGATATTTGGCACCAGTTTACCAGAAAGTGACGATTTTGTTCTCTTTTTCTCATAGGATGGAAAGTCTGCTTTATTCGCAAATGTTTTATGCAATAATCCAGTTTTGAACACAAGTCTAATTCGCATCTTTAAAGGGCCACGAAACCCCCTGTCTCAGCAGGGTGTTTTCACACCTCTGTTTTGAAAAAAGTCAGGAAAGTTGGGTGTGTCCAGCTCTGGGAGTGTGGGAGTGTCGGGGGAGGGAAAGAGGATAAGATTTTGCATAGAAGGGAGTTAACATTTGGGCACGCGCTAAGTTTGACAGGAAAAACAAACACACAGAGGCTGATTTGATACAGCGAATAAGAGAAAAAAATCCTCCGCATTTCTCTGTAACTTATGTACTCGGTAGGTAGCGTCAGAAAGCCGTGTGTGTATAGACTATCCCGTCACAAATTGCAGCGAAAATCCTGCACGACGGGAATAGTTTGTGTTTACATGTTTACACTCGGAGAGCAGCATTTAAACAAAGGGCACTGCACTGCAAACACTTACCAAATCTGTAGACAGACAATCAAACTGGAGCTGTGTCTTTTTATTAAAAGGAGACGAGCGGCATCGATCCGGATTTCACCATTTCCAGATGAGAAAAAGCTCTCGGGTAAAAATGTTCCTTACAAACGCGTTTCTGTCGCGTGCACTGTAATCCACACGTGAGTCCAGCTGCTTTCTCATAAAGGGAAAATGAAAACAAAACCTTCGTTGCAACACACTAATAATACCTACGACTCTTGTCTTGAAATTCTTGTACTTTCACTTGTTTTGGCAACACAACGTGGCGTCTCTCTGCCGTCTGAACAGTGTAAACTGGTAAACAGTCTCCGGAGCTATCATGCATATTAATGAAGTTTCGCGTCATACACAATAGAGCGCGCTGATTTGTTTGAAGCACGTCTTTCTCATGAATTAATGCCGCACACTCAGATACGTCAGAACGTCCTAGAAAGGACAGACAGCCACTCTCCAGCTGGATTTACACCCAAGTATCTCATGGCCGTGACGTAGCTTCAAAAATTCGTTTCAAACCGGAAGAACGAATTTGCTCAAAATAACGCAAAAACAACCAATTTTCACTTTTTAGTGCAATATATGTGTCCTAATAGTGTTTATAGCAGCGTGGGACACATATATGACTGTCAACAGCTCAAAAAATGTGTTTTGGTGTTTCGTGACCCTTTAAAATGGAAACTTTGTCTATTTTCTGTCATTAGCTAAGAAAAAATAATAGAAATTTGATTTAAATTGTGTACACTGTCCTAGTCTAGGTTTAGATTCAAAACCCTTCACTTTTAAAATGAATAAGGGAATGCAATACTTCTGTGAGAAATACTGGAACGATTCTTAGACGAACGCACAACACTTTTGTTGAGATAAGAGAAATTTTCTAGAGGGAATGTTATAGCTTTGGGAAAGAAGATTTTTTTTCAGGGGGAAACGCTTTTGCAAGAGAAAGCTTCTCGGGGGAATGCAGTACTTTTGCAAGACAATGGAAAGTTTCTCTGGGAATGAAAGTTTGTTGGAGGAAGGGATTATTTATGCAAAAGAATGCAAAGTATCACAGAATAACACAAGTTTTCTACGAGAACAGAGTTTATTTGGAGAACCAATATGTTTGCAAGAATACAGCTCTTCTATAAGAATGCATAGCAGTTAAGTGAAGGATCAAGTTTTTTTGGGGGGGGAAGCAATACTTATGCAAGCTAAAGGAACATTTCTCTGTAAACGCAATACTTTTGTAAGACATTAGAAAGTTTCTTGAGGGAAGGCAAGAGGTTTCTCAAAATAAATCAATACTTTTGTGAAAATGCAATGTTTTTCAGGGGAATTAAATTTTTTGGCAAAAGAATGGCAGGTTACTCTGAGAACACCTTTGCAAGAGAACTTGTGTCTTAGGGAAAAGACAATATTTATGCAATATTGAATTAATATATAACTAATGCAATACTTTCCTAAGGAACTAATGCAAAGTTCCTTGTGGAACCCAACATCAACTTAATACAAATTGTTTTGGGGGAACGCAATACTTTTGTAAGAAATAATGTAATGTTTCTTGAAGGAACACAATGCATTTGTGTAAACAACGTTTATTGTGGCAATTCCAAACTTTTGCAAGAAAAAGTGAACATTTTGAGGGAATGCTATGCTTTTGTGACCTAATGAATTTCTTTAGGGAAGGCGAATAATTAAGCGATAATTCAACCTTCCTTGAGAAAAACAAATAATTTTGCAAATGAAAGTAAAGTTTCTTAGGGGAACCCAATACTTGGGCAAGAAGAAGGAAAGTTTCAGTGGGAATTAGGGTTGCATGATATATTTAAATGGAAAAGAAAAAGAAAAAAGAAAAAAAAATTGCATTGTTGATTCATCTAAAGCTGCAATTATCCTACACATCTTGTCAGGAAAGCACGGTTCTGTGATCAGTGATAAATGTCTTCTAGACACCAGAGGGAACTCTTGTGCAGAAACTCCAAACACCAATGAATCCCCATAGCAGTTGCCTAATAAACAGAAGATTTTTTTTGCTTTCACAGCTGTCATTAAATCAAAGAATGCTTATCTTTGGTCTCATAAATTGCTCGATTATAAACACAATTTTGCATAGCTCATCAGTGTACAACGAGTATATGTAGTAAACGTTACTCCATTCATAAGTATGGAGATTTACTACTAATTACAGAACCGGCTTTAAAATGGCAAAATGCGGGGGAGGAGGGGGGGGGGGGGGGGTGGACCAAATTTTTGTGAGAGAATGTAAAGCTTTTGTGGTGAACTTTTGTGAGTGAAAGGAACCTTACTTGAGGGAACCCAACGCTTTAGTGAGAGAACAGAATGCAAAGTTTTTCTGGTGGAGACTCAAAAGGAACTCAAAACTATTGCAAGAAATGCAAAATATCCCAAGGAAAACACCATCAAAAGTATTAATCCAACATCTGAAATTTGGTTATGAAATGAACATCATACATAATTGTCAGTAAAAGTATGGAAACACAAACCTTATCAGCCACGCTGCCCGGCACCACGGTCCTGACCACCATCCCTGTCGTCTTTCCACCGACAATCCCAAATCCCAGACCGGATCCATCATTCACCAGCTCGATCTCCTCCACGTGTCCCCACTGATCCTGCAAAAGACACACACAGGGGACCGTTTTCAATCCCTTGACTAGTCTTGTACATTTAGAGGTCGGCAAGCATCAGCTATATTTTACTTTGAGCCACAAAACTGTCTACTTAAAGAATAAAGATCCATTCAATCACCTTTGATTGTCCAAATAGGGAGCGATTGACGACCCAAGACCTGTGACTACGGAATGGTAATAGGCCAGGGAATGCTAATGAACAAGTTAACGGTGTGATCCTGCAGCGGCTGATCAATGTCCGGGTCAGAAAAGCCCACGAGAGTCTTTGTGATCTCACGTCAGCCACGCTTCCTAATCACCCAAGTCTCCTTGGGCTCATATAAATGACCCGCAATCAGTACATTTCTGTTCTCTTATTACCCGGCCGTTATCTGCCGGGTGACTACCTCTGCAATTTTCTCACTATCTAATGAAACCCCTCCTCTGTCGTTCGCCCTGTCGCTCTTTCGAAACAAAGCTTTACACTAGCGCTCATCCCGCTGTGAGGAGAAAAGAACCATTTCGGAGATAAGAAGCCCTTCCTGAGACTGCAAAGAAACACTTGAGTTTTTTTTTTTTTAACCAAGGCTTATACTTACTCGGGTCGAAATTCTACTCTATTTAGTTCAGTGAGGAGTAATTTGAAGGCAAGAAGAAAGAAAACAAAACTGATCCTATTTGCTTAAACATTTCTAGTCTTATTGTCAATGATGCACATTAGTAATGGGAAATAAAGTATCATTCATTAATATCAGATAATATGATGCACTTTATATGATTTTAAACAGAAAATTTTTTTTAAAAACATCTTTAAAAAAAATCATCAAAAAATATTTTCGATTCAATTTAAAAGACAAACTAAAAGAAACAAAGTAAAAAATAAATAAAAATTGATAAAGCACAAACACATAACTAAACAAAAAAAGATAGATTCAAATAAATTTAAATAAATGTAACAAAAACAAAACAAAAATTTTTTTTTAATTAAAAAAAAACTAATGAAATACAAAAAGCACAACACAAAACCCAAAAACAAAATAAAAAGTATACATTTAAATAAAATAAATAAATAAATAAAAAAAATTATATATAATATAATATATATATTTGATTAAATGAAAAAAATCTAATTAAAAGCCAAACTAAAAGAAACAAACTGAAAATAATTAATTAAAATAAATAAAAAGCACAAGACAAAACCCAAAGACTAAAGACAAAAAATAATAAAATATATTTTTTTAAATTACCAAAAAAATTTAAAAATATTTGATTCAATTTAAAAAAAAAAAGTCAAACTAAAAGAAACAGTGAAAATAAAAAATAAATAAAAAGCACAACACAAAACCCAAAAACAAAAGAAAGATTTAATAAATAAAAAAAACATTATAATAAAAAAAATCTAAAAATATTTGACTCAATTTTTAAAAAAATCTAAAAGCCAAACTAAGAAACAAAGTGAAAATAAAATAAATAAAAAAGCACAACAACCACCGTCAAAAAATTCAATTAAATAAAAAAAAAAATCTTACTCCAAGCTGTATAGGCTCGAAAGCCTACTACCAATTAAGAATATTAGATGATGTGCATCTCTGTAATGAGAAGGGGTGTGGTCTAATGACATTAACACCCTATATCAGGTGTGCATAATTATTAGGCAACTTCCTTTTCTTTGGCAAAATGGGTCAAAAGAAGGACTTGACAGGCTCCGAAAAGTCAAAAATAGTGAGATATCTTGCAGCACTCTTAAAACTGCCAAGCTTCTGAAGCGTGATCATCGAACAATCAAGCATTTCATTCAAAATAGTCAACAGGGTCGCAAGCGTTTGGAAAAACAACCAAAAACCAAGGTGCAAAATAAACTGCCCATGAACTGAGAAAAGTCAAGCGTGCAGCTGCCAAGATGCCACTTGCCACCAGTTTTGCCATATTTCAGAGCTGCAACATCACTGGAGTGCCCAAAAGCACAAGGTGTGCAATACTCAGAGACATGGCCAAGGTAAGAAAGGCTGAAAAACGACCACCACTGAACAAGACACACAAGCTGAAACGTCAAGACTGGGCCAAGAAATATCTCAAGACTGATTTTTCTAAGGTTTTATGGACTGATGAAATGAGAGTGAGTCTTGATGGCCCGTGGCTGGATCGGTAAAGGGCAGAGAGCTCCAGTCCGACTCAGACGCCAGCAAGGTGGAGGTGGAGTACTGGTTTGGGCTGGTATCATCAAAGATTAGCTTGTGGGGCCTTTTCGGGTTAAGGATGGAGTCAAGCTCAACTCACAGTCCTACTGCCAGTTTCTGGAAGACACCTTCAAGCAGTGGTACAGGAAGAAGTCTGCATCCTTCAAGAAAAACATGATTTTCATGCAGGACAATGCTCCATCTCGTGCGTCCAAGTACTCCACAGCGTGGCTGGCAAGAAAGGGTCTAAAAGAAGAAAAACTAATGACATGGTCTCCTTGTTCACCTGATCTGAACCCCATAGAGAACCTGTAGTCCATCATCAAATGTGAGATTTACAAGGAGGGAAAACAGTACACCTCTCTGAACAGTGTCTGGGAGGCTGTGGTTGCTGCTGCATGCAATGTTGATGGTGAACAGATCAAAACACTGACAGAATCCATGGATGGCAGGCTTTTGAGTGTCCTTGCAAAGAGAGGTGGCTATATTGGTCACTGATTTGTTTTTGTTTTATTTTTGAATGTCAGAAATGTATATTTGTGAATGTTGAGATGTTATATTGGTTTCACTGGTGAAAATAAATAATTGAAATGGGTATATATTTGTTTTTTGTTAAGTTGCCTAATAATTATGCACAGTAATAGTCACCTGCACACACAGATATCCTCCTAAAATAGCTAAAACAAACTAAAAACTACTTCCAAAACTATTCAGCTTTGATATTAATAAGTTTTTTTGGGTTCATTGAGAACATGGTTGTTGTTCAATAACAAAATTAATCCTCAAAAATACAACTTGCCTAATAACTTCTGCACTCCCTGCATATATATATATGATTTGATTCAATAAAAAAAAAGCCAAACTAAAAAAAAAAAAAAAAAAAAAGTGGAAAAATAAATAAATAAATAAAAGGCACAACACAAAACCCAAAAACTAAATAAATAAATAATTTAAATAATTAAAAAATTATAAAATTCAAAGAAAAAAATTTTAACAAAAATAATTCAAATAAAAATAAATAGCAAATAATAATTAAAAAAAAAAAAAAAAAAGAATAAAAATTATGTAACAAAAAAAAAAACGAAAGCAATAAAATAAACAATTCAATAAATTTCCACAACCACATATTCATGATTATAGCAGATTTTGGAATTAAGCGTTATAAATAAAATCACATTTCTTACAAAAAACTAAAGATATTTCAGTTTTCACTACGATACAATAAATCTGTTCCACGATTAAATCCAAAAAACCAAAAAAGAAACTACATGCATTTATTTTTAAATAGGTTTCCCACTGCCGATCCAAACGCAAGACATACAGCAACATATCTTTCCACAAACAGCCATATTTCCTTCAGGCCGCAGCTTACATAAACATCTATGCATTAGCCGGCTAATGAGAAAGCCATTGTGGGAGGCGGAAAACATCTCTATTGGGGAAAAGGCTTGGATGTTATTCCTCCAGGAACGGGAATCCCGGAGCAGTGCATCACAGCTCCTGCTTTCCAAAAGGAACATAATTAGGATTCAAGATATTTTCAAGGCTTTTTGGAGGTCCAGGTCTATGGAGAGATAGGAGAGGGCAGGGAAAGTGAGGAAAAATATACCTCAGCTACATTTGAGGAACAGAGAAATGATCCCTCGGGGGCCGAGCAATTTTAAATAGATAAATATTTTCTCAGCTTTAAACGATAAGAGAATAGATTGAAATGGAAGGGAAGACGGGGGTCTGTTTGAATACGGGGTTAGAAAGAGGACATAACGCATGCTTGAGGAGTGACGTCTTCATTGCTAAGCTTTTAAGCCGACATATGATGATTGACATTAGTAATTCCCAAGTCTCCGACTGACAGGTATTTAAACGTAAGAGAGAAACAATGCGTTTGGAGTTTGTTTTGACTTGAGGCTCCCATTTTGTGTGATCTAATAGGGTGAATCTAATGAAAACATGTTCTGGTCACCTAAGAAAACACAAATGATAAAGTCATGACAATTCAGTAATCATTAAATCACAATTATCCCTTATTATTATTATTATTATTATTATTATTATTAAAACAACAACAACAACAACAACAACAACAATATAAATACTACTACCACTACTAATACTACTACTAATAATAGTAATACGTCTTCTTCTTCTTCTTCTTCTTATTATTATTATTATAAATACATAATGGCATAAACGGGACAGCACGGTGGCGCAGTGGGTAGCACAATCGCCTCACAGCAAGAAGGTCGCTGGATCAAGTCCTGGCTGGTAGGCTTGGGCGGTATCCAAATTTTGATACAGTCAAACCTCCTCCCTATTTTACCTCTGTATACGGTAGTACCGTGCATAATAATAAAAATTATGATGTAAGGCTCAGACAATGTCACCAAACTGTTGGCTTGTGCCTAAACCATTCAGAAACTGAATACAGTATATGCTACCTTAGGTTTGCGGTCACCTGTTTGTTGCACAATTTGCAAATTGTCTTGTTCGTATTAGAGATCTGTGCGCTGTCTGTATAAACACACACAGACACATAGCACCACGCTCTCTCTCATTCACACACATAGACAGCACCAATCCAGCAACGCACAGCATCACCCTCTCTCTCTCATTCACACACACACACACACACACACACACACACACACACACACACACACACGCTTGGGAGCGATATTGTTAGACAGCCCGCTCCCGTTCAAATTACACCAGAGTTACCAACCGCTCTCGCGCTTTATTCAGAAATTTATTCCCGAACCGCAAGAAATCTGGCCAGTTCGTATTTACCACATCTCCCTTCTCGTTCGGTCGAAAGTTGAAATACTGCCAAACTGCAGAGGTTGTGTTATTTTTCGAGACCAGGTCACTTGGTGCGCAACTCGCCATCTTCCCTCACCTCTCTCTCTCTCCTCCACACTGTCCCGTGATGACAATCACGCATACGCATTTTTAGGCATTAAATAATTAATATTTAATACTTGTCTCCTATATAAGAGCATTGCTTTTTTATGACGGTATAACGGTATTGAGATCCTGCGGTATACCATATTACCGCCCAAGCCTACCGGCTGGGTCAGTTGGCGTTTCTGTGTGGAGTTTGCATGTTCTTCCCGTGTTTGCGTGGGTTTTCTCCGGGTGCTCCGGTTTCCCCTACAAGTCCAAAAACATGCTCTATAGGTGAATTGGATAAGCTAAATTGACCGTAGTATATGTGTGAATGAGTGTGTATGGATGTTTCTCAGTGATGAGTTGCGGCTGGAAAGGCATCCGCTGCGTACAACTTATGCTGGATAAGTTGGCAGTTCATTCCGCTGTGGTGACCCCAGATTAATAAAGGGACTAAGTCGAAAAGAAAATGAATGAATGGCATAAATGTGTAAGTAAGTATACTGTAAGAAACTGTAAATGTTTGTAAAAATGACAACAAATATTATAAATAATAGGACTAACAATATCATTTATTTTAAAATGCTTAACTATTTTGATGATAGAACGATGAAAGATAGATGATCGATATTTTGATGATAGAACGATAGAGCAATAGATGGAAAAATGGAAAGATAAATCAACAGATAGAACAAAAGATAGATAGAACTATAGATGGGCAGATAGAATGATAGATTTAACAATAGATACAACCATGATAGATAGATAGATAGATAGATAGATCGCTAGACAGAACGCTGGAGAGATAGAACAAGGATAGATAGAACAATAGATTGACAGAGCGAACGATAGATAGAACGACAGATAGATAAAACGATAGATAGAATGATTTATCACTTTTAAAATGCACCTTTTTATTACAGTAAAAAAGTTTTTTAAACTAGGATAAATTTTAAATAAAATGATATTAAATTCCAAATCTACAATAAATTAACAGAATAAAAAAAAAAAAAACAAATTGGCTAAATAAATAAATTCACAACTCTAAATGCCAAAATAAATGAATATTACAACAAGAATTAACAATTAAAACACATTTCAATTATTTTTATATTCATTTTACACCAAAAACATGCTTTGCTTCATTTAAAATATGAGCTGAACATGTTTTTGACATTCAGTAAAAGGTGAAAAAAAAAGTAACAATAACAAAATTGCAAATGGCAAAGCTCCTTGTACCCTCCACTGCCTTCTGCCTATACTGTGTCAAGTCATGTTTGTGATAAAATCGATTTTATTTTATAGAGCGCAACAAACAGACGCTTAATCTGACTTGTAAACAAGTTCAGCGCCACCGACGACTTTGTTGACATCTGGTGACAGAGAGTTTGGCGAAGTAACAGGCAGTCCAATGAAAACCAGACGCTTGCTGCATTACACACAATGAAGGAAACCAAAGTCTGCTTTTGATATGCAGGACAAGGCCTCAAATTAAGGATATTAAACATTTCAAATCGAAAAAATAAGCACCGGCGAAGCAGAAATACACAACCTGGCTTACAACACAATCAAATCAGAGTCATTTTTTTCCAGCAAAATGAACCCGGCGTGTGTGCATTTGCAGTTTGGTACTTAATTAAAGTGGACCAGGAGGAAGCGTTGTGTTTATTGTGGAAGGCTTAGGTTAATACAGTTCATCTACTGGCTGTTGCTCTCTTCCAGCCTCATTTTCTCCTTTATTTCTCTCAAGGATGGACCTGAGAACATTTATGCACTTCGTTCTTTGGTTTAGAGACTCTTGAATTATAACAGGATGTTTTAAGGGCTTTATTTTCTTGAGGATCGCAGTATAATAATAGGAACAAGGCAAATAAATACGCTCTGAATCACTGTTTATAGGTTAAATCAAGGCGCTTATGCAATTGGTTACTAGTGCTGTCAGTGGATTTGATAATCTGTGTACGTTAGTCGAAATTAAAACTAAAGCAATATAAACTGAGCTCGGCCTTAGGAAATGTTGGCCTTATTAAATAGGTAAGACTAAACTTGAAAAGCTGATCTAAGCCAAAAATGGCATATGAGACTCATTAATGCTTACAAAAACGTACCTGAAATATTACCAAAACAAATTCAATTAGAATGACTGCTAATGCAATAAGAATGTTCCCAAGAAAAAGTAGTGATGCAACTAACTTAAAGGCACAGTTCACCAAAAACAAAGATTTACTGCTAATTTACTCACCCAAGAGGTTTTTGCTAAAAATTTGGTCTTGGTTAGGGCTATGCAATTAATTAAAATTCAGTTTTGATTTCGGCTTCTAACGACTATGAAAAAACATTAATCAAGATATCTCGATTATTGGTCATTTTCATACCCCTTTCCAGTAGTATGCATTCAATCCACTGCAAAGCTCAGTTTTACATGAAAATTAGTAAATAAAATAAAAAAATCATGTGATGTGACATTTGCAGCCTGGGACACGCATTTCATTCATTCATGTTTTTAAAAGTGCAAAAGAGAACGCATGTTGTCGTGTGTGTTAATGTGCTGAGCCTCAGAGACACACACACACACACACACACACACACACACACACACACACACACACACACACACACACACACACACACACACACACACACACACACACACACTGTAGTCATCTTAAAGCCCCAGTCAGATCACATGAATTTGTCATGATTTCGGCATGATTTCATTGACGTAGGGCGTCGCGGGGATTCGTAAACAACGAAAAAATGGGCGTCGTGACAAGATTCAATCATTTCTTCTCGTGAAATGTGGCATAGTTCACGACAACCGATACCATGCCTGTGACGCCTCACAACACTATCGCAGAAAGTCTAGAATGTTATATATGAATTAAAATATACGAATTATATTTTTGTTTGAGCCCATCCACTACTCAACTATACGAGTGGATGATTTTGTTTTGCTCTGAGGGAAATAAGGATTTAATGAATGCTTCATTGTGATTGTATCACAAACCTCAGTTATATTTTTGCTCATTTTTTAATGTCATTATATTAAAGATTATGTCGTGAGCATTTTTCCTTGCTGCTGCTTATTTGCTTTCATTTTCTTGTCACACTTATGGCAAGTTCAGGCGAAGTGTTTAATAAGAAACCCTGGCAGGAAAATATACATTTAGATTTCAAAGAAAATATCTTAATATTAAAAAGCAATCATATACGTTTGATCCCATCCATCCTATCAGTGTTTATTGAGATTGAAATAAGATTTTAAAAAATTGAAATTAAGATAATAAATATCGTTCTAGCAACACTTGTGAGTGCTTTGGGAAAAAACACTCGTCGTAGACATCACAGGATGACTGATCGTGAAGGAACGTGTAGTGTGGCACATTTGTTACCCATGACAAGTTAAAATTTATCAAGGGAAAAAAAAAAAAAAAAAAAAAAAATCACATAATCTAACATAGTGACTTTAATAACCGACAATAAAAATAGTGTGATCTGACCGGGGCTTAAGATGAGGGCCTGACACATGCAAAAATGTCAAAACATGGCGCTTAGTGATTACTCGCATTAACCTCCATTTGTTATGCAGACAATACTGAACATAAAGAGTTAAGAATGAAACAGCATGTGAAAGTAAAAACATAAACACAACTAAATTGACTTATTGTGAAGATCTTTGGTCAAAGACTATTGTGTTTAAATATGTTATATAAATAAAAGAATTATTTAAATTTACTGACAATACAACAAGGTCTTACGAAGCAAAACAATGCTCACATTTTTCCTCAAACCAATCATTTTGCTTTATAAAACCACAGAAGCCACTCTTAAAGCGTCGGTAGCAACTGACGTGCATTTTTAAACCAAAAATAATGACAATTTGATGGCATGATGCTTAAACAACAAACTTTTGACTGACATCAAACAAATGCAAAAACAAAATGTACAAGCTTTCTTTTCAAAGTAGCTTCCACAATCATTGGAGAGCTTTGAGGGATGCTAAAACCCTAGTTATATACTGTGGAATGGGTTTAACAGAGGCATACCGTTTGAATAGGTACAGATGCAGAGAGTCGTGGTTTGAGCGCGGTGTCTCTGGCCACCACCAGCTCCACTCGGTCTTTCTGCTGCTGCAGGAGAACGATGGCCTGCTGCTGCGACACGCTCTGATCCAGAGGAATCCCGTTAATCGCCAGAATCTGATCATTCTCCTGCAGCCTCCCATACCTGCAGATACAAGGGATGACCAGTTTAACCCAACAGTCAAAACACTGGACAATGAAATAAATTCATTCATTATTTTTAATCATCCACATATAAAATATCATTACTGCTGCCATTTTATCCAATATTATTTTTCATAATTGTATTTTTCATGTAATATTTATTCAGTAAATATTAACATTAATGCATCATCATCATCCATGTCCATTATTATTTATTGCTATGATTTAGGGCTGCACGATATTGGAAAAATGTGAAATTGTGATATTTTGTTATTCTGCATTATATATTGCGATAATAATACAGTCATCATCAGATGACTTGCATATGTCTATTTGTGAAAAATATATCATTTTAGATTGATTGGGATGACTCTACTTACCTTATTTTTCATGTATAAGCAGGTGCAGCCATTGGAATCTTTTTGGCTCAAGACCTCCTGTCTCATTCACTTTCGCCGATTATTGTTGTACATTAAAAAAGGCTCGTTGTGCAGCTTAATGTTATAAACTGATATTTTCTCATCATATTATTCTACTTTTTACGTTTAGTCATGAAACACACTTGTTTGGAGTGCAAGAAATTTGACTATTTTCTGCCATTTATTATTCCTACACTGAAAAAAATGATGTCTGCATAATTTGTTGCAAACAGTTTTATGTGTTAAATTTAAACAAACAAATAAAATTTAGGAATGTTCAACTTAATTTGTTTGTTTAAATCCAGCCAAAAAAAATTGTTTACAACCATTTAACTTAAAAACATTTAGTAAATCCAAGGAATTACCTTTGAATCATATTTTTCAGCGTAGTCATTTCTCTTATAGGCAGCTGAATCAGAAGTACTAAAACAAGCACACTTCCGCGTCGCAGGATAACGTCAATAGGGGAGTGCAACAGCATAAAATATAAAAACAAATCTACAAGCATAGATAAATACAAGAAAGACAAAAACACTGGTGTTTTATTTTGAGGAGTCTAACAGTATTTGCATAATCAAATGTAAAATATGGTCTTTTTAAAAATGAATCGTTATTAAAAGTTACAAACTGTGCAATTTATTATGCCTGAATGCTTTTAAAATCCTCATACAGTCTCAGGCCTCAAAAACACTTGAAAATGATCAATTATAATCTACACTCAACATTGCATATCTTGCGATGTGACTATAGTGAATGATCAACATGTGATATCGATGCTGAAACAATATATTGTGCAGCCCTACTATGACTCGTAAAATACAAATTGGATTTAAAAAATTAATAAGCAAATACAATCAACATTATTATTATTATTAACACTATATGCATTATATTTTTTTAGAAAAAAAAAAAATTATATCCTTTATCTAACTCAGCCAAGCAACAAAATCTCCAGCTACTGTATTCTTCTTATTTTGATCCATGCGATTGATTGAAAAACAGTTTAATATACATCAATAAAATACATCAACACTTTCCACTTATAAATAATTTAATAAATGATTATCTTCAAATTATCATTACAAGTGTGATTATTTAGCACAAAATCAAATTAAGCAAAATATCATTTTATAAATCACTGATATTCTACTTATTTTCATCTAGAACACTTAAAGTTTTGAAGTAATTATGTTGACTCTATGAGTAATTACTCTTGACTGCTTATCCTTATAATACACAATCAAAACACTAAATATTATGTCTAGCAAGCAGGTCAGACGTAAATAAAGCAGTGATTTCTGACCTGTCTGCGACGCTCCCTTGTTGAACCTGTCGGACAAACATGCCGTGACCTCCAACCCCCTCCGGTCTCTGACCCATCACGCTGAAGCCCAGGCCTCCAGACAACGGCTTCTGCAGGCTGATGAGCTCAGTCTTGCGGCCCTGCCAGAAACAAACAATAGACGCTTTCTTACATATGAAAATGCAGCATCTTTTCAAACTAATGTGGTCAAAGGTATTCTCAAGTATACTTAAATCGATAAATATTGAAATCGATATACTGTATATTGATACCGAAATATCCAACAGTAGAAAATTGCTATTCCACAGAACCATCTTTTAAAGACATTACATGACTTTAAACACAAGTCAGTTTCATCTTAAGTAAACAGTTGGGAAAGAAATTTCTTAAAGTGACAGCTGACTGAAATATATGATGTCATATACTGATAACACTAGTTTAATAACGATTCTCACAATTAACTAGTGATTTAATGTCTAACAAATTATACATAAATACTTAATAAACTCCTAATTTGCAGCTTACTAATATTTATTGAGGCAAAACTCATAGTTAATAGTTTATATAAAAAAAAAAAAATTAAAAAAAAAGCAAGAATTTAACCTTCAAATAAAGTGTGGCGCATGCTTTATTAAAATATCACAGATCAAAACAAAGAACAAATATTTTCATTTCTTTCATTTTCTTTTCGGCTTAGTCCCTTTAATAATCCGGGGTCGCCACCGCGGAATGAACCGCCAACTTATTCAGCACGTTTTTACACAGCGTATGCCCTTCCAGCCGTAACCCATCTCTGGGAAACATCCACACACACTCATACAGTACGGACAATTTAGCCTACCCAATTCACCTGTACCGCATGTCTTTGGACTGTGGGGGAAACCGGAGCACCCGGAGGAAACCCAGAGGAAATTTATACTTTTGCCTTGCGCTGCATCGCGGACCTCTGCTGACTGCACACGCACCTCACGAAACAGACAAGGCTTTTAAAGTTGATGCGTTCACTGTTATTATATTCTTTAAAATGACAGGGGGCGGTCAAAAGGAACTATGTCATATCATAAATATCATTCAAGATTTTTAAACCAATTATTTTTAGCAATTATTTTAATGATATAAAGATTTTTATAACCATTCAAGATTTTTTTTAATCAAACTTTGATGCATGACTTGCTTTTGTTCATATCTCGGACAATTCTACCTATTAAAAGTTAAATATCAATGACAACAGAACATGGGTTATTTTTTATTATGAAAAGAATAAGAGGAGTTTAAAAGTGTTTAAAAAAAAATTTAAAAATAAAAGGTACACTTACCAAAAAATTGACTTTTTTTTAAAAATAGATTTAGCCAACTCCACAATTCACACATTACTATTCCTATTACTATTGCTATTGCACAAACTGAAAAAATTTAAAAAATAAAAATAAAAAATAAAAAAAGTCTCAAAAAAATTGTGCGCTTCGTCAGCCGAAATAATGTTGCGCGCACCCAAAGCGAACCTCTGTGAATCGATGACGTCACATTCGCCGCGAGCACTCAAGTGAACTAGCGAACGCGTTGAGTATAAACCAGGCTTAAGCTATGCTTGAGTTTTAACTTTTTTTTTCTTTGTTTATTTGTTTTAATGAAAATAAAAACAAAGTAAAAACAAGATAAACATGCAAAGAAAAACAAAAAAGGGACAAAAACAAGGATACCAGTAAACACAAGTATGGTAACAAAAGCAGAGAATACAAAGATCTGAGTAATCGGTATCAACAAAGTCCTGCAGTGGTTGAGTAAAGTCACACTTATTATGAAATTACATCAAGGTAGTGAGAGAGTCAGAGGTTAATTAGAGGCATCCATATTTTTTGAAAGACATCTCTCTTTTATTTTTTTAAGGAGTATGTATATTATTCCAATAGCATAGTTTCATTTAAAAGTTGTAAGAACAGTACAAATGTTGGAGGCCTTTGAGTTTTAACTTTTAAGAGATGCATACAAATGTTTATTTTAATTAATGCTGTGGCAATGTTTCCCCAGGGTATCGAAAAGTATCGTTTTTTGGTTTTTTTTTTTTTTTTTTTTTTTTTTTTTTTTTTTTTTTTTTTTTTTTTTTTTTTAAGTATTTTACCGAAGGTAGAAATTCCTGTAGAATGATCTAAACTAATGCAAACTAGACCAAAGCACAGTAGAAACTGCATTTGTGAAATAAAAGCCGACATGAAATAGCTCCTCACCTTTGCTGCTGCCTGTATCCACCTCTGAAGCTGCTCAGAAGAGGCTTTAGTTGAAGCCGTGCCATTGGACACAACTGATCCCAGACTACTGGACGGCCGACTGGCATTGACGATCAGCTGACCCTTTCTGGAGAAACTGAACTCGCTGCACGTGTCCGGAGGCAAACTGTTCAACTGCAGATAGAAGACAAAGACAATTCTAAAAGACATGTAGAAAAATCAATCGATGACTACAAGCAAAACTTGCAACAAAAATGGACTTAAATAAAATCTAATATTAAAAAGAACTTAAACATATTCAGCTAGGAAATATTTATAAGATCAATATAAATGGTTAAATAAATAATAAAAAAAAGACAAGTTACACAACAAACAGCTTTAACTGAACAAAAAGTAAAAACTCAAATCAACAATAAAAAAATAAGTTTAATAAAATCAATAATTAATTCTACTACTCCTAATAATAATAATAATAATAATAAACAAAAAGGAAAAATAAAATGCCATGTAGAGCAATATTATTATTTGCGCCTATATTCAAAAATTGGTTTTAAATATATAAAACAAAACATTAAATTACAACACTACTTCAATCAATACTACAACTAATAGTAATTTTAATAATCAATTGTGACTAATTGGGTTTTATTTCTAAATAAGTACAACAAGTGTACATTTAACATGTACGTAACAAGTAGATAAGTATGCACATACACAAGTATGCATGTAAGACGTTTAACAAATATATATGTATCATAAGTATGTACATACACCAGTATTTATGTACTAACTATATCTGTAACAAACACAAGTATGTAACAAGCATGTATGTAATAAGTATGCACATACACATGTAACAAGTGCATGTAATAAGTACGTAATAAGTGTGTAAAAAGTATGTATGTATAAATGTATATGTAACAAATACACAGGTATGTAATGACTGTGCAACAAGAATGTACATAACCGCTCAGGTGTGTAACAAATATGTATATACACAAGTACGTAACAAGTGTATATGTAACAAGCACATATTTAACAGCGTGTTTGTTTGTGTGTGTGTTTAAAAGATGGATCAATGGATGGGTTGATGTATGGATGAGTTAGATGGAAGAATGGATGTATGGATGGATGAGTTAGATGGAAGAATGGATGGATGTATGAGTTAGATGGAAGAATGGATGAAAGAATGGATAGATGGATGTATGGATGAGTTAGATGGAAGAATGGATGGATGTATGTATGTATGTATGGATGGAAGGATGTATGGATGAGTTTGATGGAAGAATGGATGGATGGATGGGTGGATGAGTTAGATGTTAGGATGTATGTATGTATGCATGTATGTATGTATGTATGTATGTATGTATGTATGTATGTATGTATGTATGTATGCATGTATGTATGTATGTATGTATGTATGTATGTATGTATGTATGTATGTATGTATGTATGTATGTTTGTATGTATGCATGTATGGATAAGTTAGATGGAAGAATGGATGGATGGATGAGTTAGATGGAAAAATGGATGGATGGATGGATGGATGGATGGATGGATGGATGGATGGATGGATGGATGAATTAGATGGAAGAATGGATGAATTAGATGAATGGATGGATGGATGGATAGATAGATAGATGCAAACAAATAAATATAAAACAATTAAAAACAAATCTCTCTAATTGACATAAATTATCTCTAATAAAAATAATAATAATAATAATAACAACAATAATAATTATTATTAGATGAATAGAACTTTTGTTCATTTACTATTTTGTTAAATAAAACAAAATGTTCTTTTTCAATCTTTCTGATTCACACAGCCTGTCCGAACGGTTTAGGATAAAGAGTGTACTGTTCATCTCAGAGATGAAAGATCCCGCAGAGGAACAACCACGTCCTACAGGCAGAGAGAAGGAAAAAAAAAAATCAATACATTCCACTGCAGCGTTCGCTAGTCCCCAACAGGTAATGTATTAATGACCTTTAGACTCTTACTGTAGGAACTTATCAGTCTTGTGCTTATTTAGCCCGGGCTGACAGAGCAGCTTCCAGCCTATTTCATCGATACATCTCCGACAAGGCACTTACTCAAAGCGAGACAGTAGATATTAAGGCTTGATAGAAACTGCGGCTCGACATACTTGATAGGTTTTTCACCTGACGCATTCATAGGCGCACGTCTGACCTTCCCAGCACTTACAATATGAAGGCGAGCTTCCGTTATTGCCATTATCTTAATTTGGTGTGTGGATTGTTTATTGTAAAGAGGTTTCTTGTGTCAATAAAAAACTCAGACGGAATACAAATAGGAACGAGGGACTTTCAGCATCTGAGGAATGTGGCTAGGAAATGCACGGTCACCGCAAAACTAAATGCATGAATAAGCATAAATATATGACCTGATTTCTGTCCTGATTTGGCAATACGAACACACATTAACATATGCTGTGTTTTTATCTGCCAACCTTTATTTTATTAAAGGTTCTTTATCACTGCTGTAATAATAATAATAATAATAATAATAATAATAATAATAATAATAATAATAATAATAATTAATTAGGTAAATTTTTTTAATGGTTAGGCAGCTACAAAATGCTTATAAATGTGTTCATAAAATATTTAAAGATTTATGTCTTTGTTCAGTTGTTCATTAAAAACACACACACACACACACACACAGATAATTTAAATTAAATTAGTAAATATATATATATATATATATATATATATATATATATATATATATATATATATATATATATATATATATATATATATATATATATATAAATATATAAAATCCAGCTATTATAATATAGATCATACAAATAATTAATTTGGAAATTTTGCAGATTTGAATTGCTCTTGGTGTCATGGGGTTGTTAAACGTTTTGTGTTGTGTTTTGTTTCTTAATTTTGGGTCGGTAAAGTAATTTGTTCAACAATTTGGTGTCGTTTTTAAATGTGCTATAGAAATAAATTACTGATTGCTTTTGATGCACTGAAAGATTTTTCAAAAATAGTAAATCCAGTGTGTGTGCGTGTGTATTAGCCTTGGTGTATAAGCTTGGAACTTTAAATTAGCACACGGGTGGCATAACTTTGTTTAGTTGCAGCAGTTTTGATCCATGCAACAGAAACGCGGCGTTGAGAAGCCTTTATGATTAAGTATCCAAATGTTTTCAGCTGCGCACGCCACTCAATGTCAGGTGACTCAAACTCTGCGCAGCCTGCTGTATTAAACAGATGCACGTCACTTCATAACTATAGCGGCCATTTTTCGACTGAACTAAAGTTATTTTTGATGTCTTGGTCACACTACTTGGAGGGCCGGAACAAATTTAGAGTAAAAAAAAAGAATATACCGTTTTTTTTTTTTTTTTTTTTGTTATTTTGGCAAATTGTTATTTTATGCTCTAAATGACAATGCAAATTATAGTTTTGTAATTCATAAAAAAATATATAGCGACTGACACTGCTATAAATACTTGCAACACCATTAGAGTGTGTTAATTTTAGGCCCTACTCTGTTGTGGAATGTTTTCCTCACTGTATCAAAAATGGTTTCGAATATCAATATTTTTAAGGTATCGTATTGAAGTTGGAAATTCCTGAATCATGACAAAAACTACTTAACAGAATTAAAAAAAATAAATAAATAAATAAAAAAATCAGTTTTACTAAAAACACATGCACATAAATCTAGAGAAAGTTAGAATTTTCAAGTGGTCTCGTAATATTTTTATAGCTGTAACTAGTCGGTTATAGTGTTGTAACGATCTGTGTTAGGGAAAGTAACTTTAGAAAGTAATGCATTACAATATTGAGTTACTCCCCAGAAAAGTAACTAGTTAAGATTACTTGGGCTACGTTCACACTGCGAGGCTTAGTGCTCAAATCTGATTTTTTCTCAGATCTGATTTTTTTGCCTAGCTGTTCACACTGTTGTTATAAATGTGGCCAATATCAGATTTGCAGTGTGAACAGATCATGGTCGTAAACTGACCCGCATGCGCAGAAGTATAGTTTCAGACAACACAAAATGTCTAATTATGGACACAATGTGTGTACTGTATGAAGCACGTTGTCAGATTATGCTTAATATGATTATTGCCCTTTTCACAGACAACTGTGGTGTATTACATGAACTGTAAAGGGTTGTTCTGCTACTACTAATGTGTATTTCGGCATTTGAAACCTAAAATAAGTCCCTTGTGATTGAAAACACTGATCATTTGTGATTTATGACAACAGTGGCGCGCGTCTGTCTGACCACCGGTGTAGTAAACTCATCAAGGGTTAATGAGCAGCCGCCGACTGAACTGTGAAGGCGGAGTTGATTTATCTCCGTTTGTAGTTATTTTATTTTACTTCGTTATAAACAACAGACACGTGTAGATGGGGGGTTTGGGTGCTTGAGCTCCTGCCCCTTATTCGCTCGGAGATAATGTTCGTCCTTAAAATGAAAGTGAACCCTCCTTTGTGCACAGATTCCCTTTCCACAACACCCCCGACGCTCTTTAGCATCGCGATCATCCCGTGCCCCGATCGTTAACCAAAGTGGTTAACAAGCACCAGTTTTCAGTCTTTTTCAAAATGAACAACCAACTTTCTGTGGTAAAGTAATCGCCCTGTGTGTTATTCTGCTATGCTGCAGAGGTGTAGATGATGTTTGCAGCACAGAATGATGATGTATGTCGCTCGAAGATTATGTAAAAGTCACATGAAATCCGACATAAACGTTTACACTGCGGTCGCATTGCAAAACATCAGATCTGTGTCTGATTTAAGACTACATATGAAAGGGGCACAAATCTGAAGTGAAAAGATCAGATTCCATGCGGTTTGGGCTGTTCACACTGTCAAGACCCGAGTCACATATGGGCGAAAAGATCAGATTTGGGCCACATGTGCCTGCAGTGTGAACATAGCCTTAGTTACTTTTTATAGTAAGTTAAGCGTTACGTTACTTTTGCGTTACATTTTATTACCTGGCTGTAGGGTTGTTGTGATACGATTAATTAATCTTACTATACCAGCTGAAGTATCATGATACCAAGTAGTATTGCGATACTGTAATTCAAAAGTCAAATTATTAAAAAATGGTCAGAAATACAATTTATGGTATAGTAAGCCTACTTGAATTTATTTCATAATTTCCTTAAGGCCAAAAAGTATTATTTGCACCTCACCTCAAAATTTATTCATTCTTTTTGTTTGTTTTGTAGATAACTGGTCAGCAAAAAATATATTAAAGATACAAACTATACCGAATGAAATTTGTTACAAAAGAGCATTTTTTCCAACAAAATTAGGCTATCTGAAGTGGTCAAAAATTGTTTCAAATGTTTTCTGTTGCCATTTTGGGTTTTTCATCTATTTTTTTTTTTTTGTCTTATCAGGTAACAATCCAAAGTAATTCAAAATTTCACTTTGTGAGTCGTTCTTTTTAAGAGATTGTTGCTGTTGCTGTAGCTACTAAATTATATTAACATGAACAGAAATGAACCGATTCAGATGTGCGTTCTAACTGAAAATAAAATTGTTAAAATAAATAATTATTAAAACAAAATGGTCTATTGTTGCACAAGTGTGTGAGCATTTTAATGACTTTTCCACATGCAACATCATCTATTGTAGATAAACCATTAATGACAACACTGCCGTTTACAAACTACAGTGGCACTGCCAGTATTTTGGAGTCATAGAATTGCGATATTACCACAGTACCGGTAAACTGTGCAACCCTACCTGGCTGAAGCTTGATCTCTTTCAGAACTTGTTTTTTCTCTTTCCTTTTTTTAATATAGGGGTGTTGCAATTAACAACACACTGCATAACCTTCATTTACCTTAAAAAACACATAAAAAAAATTATCTTTTTGGACAATGTTATCTGGGAAATTTCTGACCGAGAGCTCTACAATACCATATGTTGAAAGTTTAAAACAATGTGTTTGCTACTTTTTTACCATTAGTCTTAAGTAAAAATCACTGTCCATTGAGACAATCTCCTTTTCCTTTTCTACGATGCGTTCAAAATAATGAACACATTCTCTCATTGACTGCATGATTTATTGTGAGTTCTTTAATTTTAATTTAGCAATTTATTTTTTAAAAGCTAATCAATTGAACTAAGAAGCAACTCGCATCAATAATATTTTTTAAAAGAAATGCGTTACTTTCCTCATTACTTAGAGAAGTAATATCATTATTAATGCGCCAACCCCCAACACTGGTAACGATACTGGAATTTCGGTACCAATTGGTAATACTAATCAGACTCATTTCTGTTGAGCACATGAACACAATGGCCAATCAGCGTGCTTAAGTACCCAATCAACTGCGCTTAAATGTTAGCAGGAAATTGGTGTTTTGAATTTTTTTATTTCCATACCGATTAGTACCGAGCTCGATACTTTTGACAACACCAGTCTGTAAGATGCAGTGCAAGCATCACCTGGTCTTTAAGCTGCTTGACAGAGTGCTGCAGGGTAAGGATGTGGCTGAACAGAGGGCTCTGCAGGGCTTCTTTCAGTGTGCCGAGTCTGTCGCTGTGAGTCCACTCTTCCCTCTGAACCAGCTTCGACTGCAGCCTTTCCAGAGCCTGGAGCACCTGCTGCCGCTCCGAAGCAGACACTGACAACACACACCAGCAACACATGAGCCATGCAAAAACCCATCAAACACGTTTTGCTACTAGAAAAGAAAATCACTTCATTTTACCTGTTGGTACATTCTCATACATCGCGGTTCTCTTGACAATTCAGTTGGAGGGTTATCTGTGAAAGGGAATGGAAATGGATTTATGAACATTTTTGGGTGGCGATTTGATCTTAAAATCAGACAACAGCAACAAAAAACTAAATGATAATATAAATTAGGCTACTAAAATCGCTTTGAACAATAAGGGGTGAGGAAATATTCAAGTGCAGTGTCAATAACATTATAAATGTGTAACGTATGTTTTCAACATTCAGGTTCTCTTACATTATATTTGTAGTTCTGAGATATAACATATTTGCTTTATTATTATTATTATTATTATTATTATTATTATCATCAATAATAAAATCACAACATTTTATGCAGTCATTATTATTATTATTATTATTATTATTATTATTATTATTTGTAAAATTGTTAGCTAATATAATATTTGATTATTAAGTTGCACCAAAAAACATTCATTTAGGCTTCATTTGTTATAGACCAAGAAATACACAGGAAGCATGTTTATAATAATAATAATAATAATAATAATAATAATAATAAATTATTGCTACTATAATTATTTTATTATCATTGTTGTTGTACAAAAATATGTATATATTTAAAATAAAGTTATTAACAGTTTTTAATTAGTTATGTAGACAAAAATAAAGTAATAAAAAATTAGAAAAGAAACTAAATATACATGAAAATAACTAGAATACGCATATTAATTAAAGATAGCACGTTAACATTTTTCAGTTTTGGTAATAATTAAAACCCTGAATTGGTAATAACTAGGGATGCTCCGATCAATCGGCATCGTACGATAATCACATTTAATGACTCGATCGGTAGGGTAGTTCTCTCATATAATAACATATTTGCTTTATTAGTATTAGTAGTAGTATTAACATCAATAATAAAATCACAACTTTTTATGCAGTCATTATTGTTATTATTATTATTATTTGTAATATTGTTAGCTAATAGCATTTTTAATTATTAAGTTGCATCAAATACATTCATTCAGGCTTTATTATATACAAGAAATACACACAAAGCACATATATAATAATAATAATAATAATAATAATAATAATAATATACTGCTACTGTTATTGTTTTATCGTTGTTGTACAAAAATATATATATACTTGTAGGCAAAAATACAGTTATAAATAGATTAGAAAAGAGACTAAAATATACATAAAATAACTAGAATATGCATATTAATTAAGATAGCATGTTAATAAAATTTTTTCAGTTTCTGTAATAATCATAATCCTGACTTGGTAAGAACTAGGGATGCTCCGTTCGATCGTCCGAAGATCGGTATCAGACGATAATCACATTTAATCGTGATCGGTACTCTGTGATCTGGCTGATCTCATGAACTGATCGCAGGGGTTTGAATAGTTAATAATATAACGTATTTTAATATACTTATTGCAACAGTAGTTTATAGGCACATTTCCTTTTAGTAAAGAAGTAATGGATTTATAGGTGCATTTTAACTTCTTATGCATCAAATACACGCTCACATTGTTTTTCTTGATTGAGATGTTGAATTCTTCTTCCATCATTTGCAATGTTTCCAAAATGCATTGTTTGTAAATTTTCTTACCAATTTTTATATCTGTGTTATATTATTTTCTGTAAAGCTGCTTCTGGCCATGACATGTCCACACTAAATGGCTAAAAGAGGTGTTGTGTTTAAGGGATTATATGCAGCATCCTTCATTTATTCTCTTAGGTAAGGCAAGATCTCCACTTAAGTATACAGAGGGAAAATGTGCTTAATGCATTATAAAGCTTGAAGCATTAGAATCAGTACTCTGTGTCGGCTGATCACCAAGACAAAGAAACGTGTGGTTCTAAATGTTCATAAATGTCTTCTGTTGAACACAAAACTAAATATTCTGAAAGATGTTTGTAAAAGTGGGCATTAGAATCCATAGCAATAACAAATGTATAAATGCAAATTAATTAAGGTAGCATGTTAACATTTTTCAGTTTTTGTAAAAATTTATACCCTAAATTGGTAAAAACTGATTTATCATCAATGTTTCCCACAAAGATTATGATTAATCTTAGTTTTGCTACATTTACCCAGACATTTAATGTTTATAATCATATGATAAAAGAAAGTGCAAAGCATTTTATTAATCTTAAAGGTACAGTTTGCCCAAAATTGAACATTTCCTCACCATTTCCTCACATTCAAGTGATTCTTAACTTTCATAAAGGTCTTTATTCTGTTGAACAGAAAACAAAATGATCTGAAAAATGTTTGTAAAAGTGGCCATTATGAATATGCATATTAATTAAGACAGCATGTTAGCATTTTTCAGTGTCTGTAATAATTTAAACCCTGAATTGGTAAAAACTGATTTATCATCAATGTTTCCCACAAAGATTATGATTAATCTTAGTTTTACTACATTTACGCTGACATCTAATGTTTATATTCATTTGATAAAAGAAAGTGCAAAGCCTTTTATTAATTAAAGGTACAGTACAGTTTCCTCACCATTTACTGATATTCAAGTGATTCTAAACTTTCATAAATGTCTTTCTTCTGTTGAACACAAATCAAAATGATCTGAAAAATGTTTGTAAAAAGCAGCATTGGAATCCATATCAATAACAAAAAAACACTATGGAACTCAATGGCTGTTTTCCCACAGCATTCTTAATATCTTCCTTTGTTTGAGTTTCTTTAACCTGTTAAACACAGTTTTGGAGTAAAGGGGGTAAATAATGACAGACTTCTCATTTTGGGGTGAACTACCCCTTTAAAGTCAAATAACAATTTCCAGAACCAACATGGAAGACCTTTTATAATATGAAGTAGCAGTTTCTGTTCACGTGAGCAGCCAAAACAAAAGTGAGAACATTCACTTTACTTACCTACAATATTAATGTCCATACACTTCCTCTTAAGGATGAAAACAACACCCAGTCGCCTCTGAATCCTTCATAAAACACAACTGAGCATCTGAAGTGTTGTTTATAGCCGTGATTGAGCGCAGTTTTTGTCTGTTTACACCTGCGCGAGCCTCACCTGAAACCAGGAAGTACGCGTCATTCCAGTTTCCGTCAACTTTATTTAGGGTAAAACACAAGATAACAGACGTCGTGACGTAAGCTAATGCTAAAAACATTTATAATGTCAAATTAAAGCATTATTAATATAAAGTCGCGTTAAATAATTTACACAAACGCAATCAAACAGGTGCATAAGCATAAAAGACTGAAATCAGTTCTGTAAAAACTCCCTGACAGCATAAATAAGACGATAAATAATGGTTTTAACAATCGAAACGTGCTTTGTTCAAAAGGAATATATTAGTAAAAAAGTTAAACACTGCAAAAAGGCTCAAACACAAACCTCCTCGTTTTTCCCATTCTGTGACACAGGCTAGCACAGTTAGCCGGTTATAAAGTTGACTATAAGCATCAAACACCGCGAAAAAGTTGAATTGACATCAAGTTTTGAGTGTAAACATGCTCTAACAAAATAACCCGGCTTGACTAAACATATGCACGCAAGTAAATGCATTACATGAGAGAATTACGTGATACTTACATGCTATCTGTGCGGCGAATCTAGTGCACTGTTTCTTTAAAAGCCCCGACAGTCACGTGACAGTTCAACATGGCGTTTCGCTGGAGGAGTTTGATGCGCTTTCGATCGACAACAAGACTGCTGCTTTTATTCACTTTCTGCTTGACTGTCATCCACAGTTTGGGCAATGATGTGGACAGCTGTGATAAACTGCATCTGGGACAATATCCTTTCAAAATGTCTAAAACTGACAGGGTTGTTAGCCTGCTAGCTTGCATTGTCGCTAATTGATGTTTGTGCTAATTTAGCATGTTAGGTATAGTTTGTCAATTATTAACGCGCTATCATAGAGATTTGTTGTTGTAGATTTGTGTTATATACGTGTGTTGAGTGATCAAATGTGTAGCAAATACGTCCTAAATAGCGTGTTTTGAATAATTCAGATGTCTGTTTATGACAAATCATAACATTTGATGTTTTTTATGTGGTAATCAGGCATAATAATGAATTCGATCCTGCTGATGATGGTCATTCATTAATCACTATTAAAATTCAACATCACTAATCTTACTTTATAATGGAAGTATAATGATAAATATGGACCATTTTGATGGACAATAACATTGGTCCTAATCTATTTCCTGTCTTACATTTTTAATTTCCATAGCTTTCAAGAATCCCAAATCCACATATTGATAAATTTTGTTATGGCAGCCGTTTTAACATCAAGATATAGTTAAATTGTCTCTTGTTACAGTTATGAAATAGTTTGGTAACAAGCAGGAAATGTTTATGGGCATGACATATGTTGAAATGGTCTATAACAGATATGATTCCACCTTAACAGAGCTCAAGTATTTATGTAAAGAACCCAGGATAGATGATGCAACTCAAGAACCTGAAACCTGCAAGGACCGAGTGGCTTGGGGTGGGTTTCTATTTGTAATATATAATCCACATACAGTATATGTATACTTCTATTTATAAAATGTATCATTATGATATTATAATTGTTTATATAAATAGTATAATTCTTTATTCGCTTCTTTGAATTATTTTAAGAAACTTCTCAAGACTCACCTTTTTACTGTTGCTTTTGACTTAGATTGATTATTTTTGTCAATTTATTCATTCAATTTTATTGTTCAAATTTTATTGTCTTATTGGGGTGTTTTTATTGTTTTATTGTTCTGCCTTGTTACTGTTAGCCTTGTATGCCTTGTAGCGCTTTGAGTCTGAGAAAAGTGCACTATAAATAAAATGTATTATTATTATTATATTTGGACCAATTACATTAATCATAATTTATTATTAGAACAAATGTTTTTTTTTTTTAAATCATTCATTCATTAATTTTCTTTTCACCTTAGTCCCTTTATTAATCAGGGGTCGCCACAGCGGAATGAACCTCCAACTTATCCAGTATATGTTTCACGCAGCGTATGCCCTTCCAGCCACAACCCAACACTTGGAAACACCCATACACTCTCATTCACACACACACACACTACAGACAATTTAGCTGATTCAATTCACCTATACAGTAGTGTATGTCTTTGGACTGTGGGGGAAACCGGAGCACCCAGAGAAACCCCACGCGAACACAGGGAGAACATGCAAACTCCACACAGAAATTCCAACTGACCCAGCCAGGGCTTTTTTTTAAATAATAATAATAATAATTATATATATATATATATATATATATATATATAGAGAGAGAGAGAGAGAGAGAGAGAGAGAGAGAGAGAGAGAGAGGCTTTTGTCATTTTGATATCATTGCATTTATTATTCAAAGTTTCTTTAATGTATAATTTGTAATGCATTATGATTTATTTCATTATGATATTGTATTTATATATGTAGGTAATCATAAAAAAACTAGAATAAAATATTTCTATACGTGTATATAATATTTGTGTGTACTATACGCTGTCTAAATTCACTTTAGGAATAATATATTAAAATGACGTAAAATGTCAAATTAAAAAGCATAAAAATAAAAAAAAATTAATCTGCATTTTGACTTATTTTTACATTGTTTCTACATTGTTATAATAAATTATAATTGTTATAATATTAAACTAGTCCATTTTACTTTATATTCTCAATTAAAAATGTTTACCATGCATTTCTAATATTTTTATTAAAATAATTGCAGAAATCAAAATATACAATATAATAAAACATATATTATAAAATATGTAATGCATATAATTGTTAGATTTTGGACTTAAATTTTATATATAATATATTATATAATTATATACTAAGTGCAATTACATAATAGGGCTGCACACTATAATGTTTCAGCATCGATATCGCGAAGTGCGCATCCACAATAGTCACATCGCAAAGATATGCAATGGCCAGTCTGAATTATAGTTGACCAGGAGCTACAGAATTGTATTTAATCACTATATTTTTTATGGAATTTATATGATTTATGCAAAAAAAATTTCTTTCTTAGAATTTTTGTCTTGTTTGTAGCCCAAATATCTACATTATAAATTAAAAGCAAAATAATTT
>LR812540.1:24071097-24238597 GCA_903798195.1 Danio kyathit
TCATTTAGAGTGTAATGGCCCAGCAGCTCTGGGGTCAGTCCAGACCAGGTGTGGCTCAAAAGAAGGCCTGGATTTGTTCAGAAGACATTCTGCAGGTGGCTTTTTTGATATCCTTCCTGGAATCAACATGCCTAAACCCCTCAATGACCAATTATGAGTAATATTAGCAATGATTATCAGCAATTATGTTTGAATTGTGGGATGGAAGGGGTTTTTTAATTGACTGCAGATCTCATGGGCTCCTGATGGTGGGTTTCAAATGGTTTAATGGACATCTAAAGCAAGCCTACTTAAATGTAACCCAAAATTGTTTGTTTGTGGAAATAATGTCAACATTATACAATATAGTTTTGCTTAAGAATATCATTATAGGTGATATATTGTTAACTTAGTCAAATTTTACAATGTTTATTTTGCTAGCACACATTTTTATTCTTTAGGTCAGGGGTGTCCAAACTCTGTCCTGGAGGGCTGGGTTCCTTCATAGTTTAGCTCCAACTTCCTTCAACACACCTGTCTGGAAGTTTCTAGTATACCTAGAAAGAGCATGATTAGCTAGTTCAGGTTTGTTTAATTGGCGACACCGACCATTCAGGAGAGAGTTTGAACACCCCTGCTTTAGGTGAACAAATAATCTGTGCAAGTTAATGTACAGGAAAGAAAGTTTGTTTTGATAATCTTCAATCAAAATCCGACCATTTGCTTCTGCATTTGGAGTGGCAGTCCTTTCTTTGTTGACGATTCAGCCACTATTCTTAAACATGCCCCTCTTATCATTAGTTTGCAAAAAAAAAAAAAGCCCCGTCTCCTACTCAATATTCCATTTCAGATGAAAGTACATCAAAATGAAATGAGTCTCAGCAGCTTCCACTTTATGCGTACTTCAATAGTCCTATATTATTTGCTGGAATTCAGGTAAAGAGTTTCTTGTTGTCTTCCTTAAAATAAAGGTTTGAAATACCTGAGCAGTGGCTTAAAAAGCATCCAGACATTTCAAGAAAGTATCAAAATGCAAGGCCCAGTTTCATGAACAGAGCTTGGCTTAAGCCAGGACTAGACCTTAGTTAAATTAGGCTGTTTAAGCCACATTTATAAAATCAGCCTTAGAAAAATACATTACTGGGGTGCACCTGTAGACAAAAAAATGACACTGACATATTTTAAAACATCTCACTGCAAGTTATTTTCAGTTGAGACAGCTCAAACATGCAATTTAATCCATGACTAGCCTTAAACCTTGTTTGTGAAACCGGGGGTAAATGTTACAGAGGCCAACTAGTAAGAGCTGTGCAAGTAAACCTCACACATCTGGCCACTAGAAATCATTAGCATTCTTGTTAGCATGCTGCCTCCCAGTCACTGATTTGATACCTGCTTTTAGATGAGTAGAACCAGAGGGGTTACACTGGTACTATGTCCATGACTGGTACCATTTAAACTGGGTTGAATATAACTAGAGCTGGAGTGTCTGAGCTTGGTCCTGTTGGACCGGTGTCCTTTTAAAGTTTAGTTCTAACCCCAATCAGAACATCCTGGGCTGGCTAATCAAGCTCTTACTAGGTTTTCTAGATACATCCGTGCAAGTGCGTTGAGCCAAGTTGGAGCTAAAATCTGCAGGACACCGGCCCTCCAGGACCAAGTTTGGACACCCCTGAACTAGAGGGATAGCACAAATAAAAATATTGATTTCTTTTTAGAAATAACAATTCGGTTTTGTTCTGAATTCTTCACAAATACTTAAACCCAAATATTGTTCTATGAACTGGATGATTATAATAATTTGACCTTTCAGCATTTGAAAGCTGCTACTCTTTGCACTAATGCAAGTATGAAAAGAAATACTTCCTTAGGTGCGTGTTGAATAGCTTTGCCCTCAGAAATTGTTTTTCTTTGTGGTCATACAGAGGCTTGAGAGAAGGTGTTTTTGGACACCGTTTGGTTATGATGGAAGGCATTGTAGTATGTTCTTGGTTAACGTGTGGATTGCTCTTTGTTTGTTCTCAGGCCTGCTGAAATTCTGCACTGTGGGGTTCTGTGGAATTGGAAGCTTAGTGGACTTCATGTTGATATCCATGCAGGTGAGATGTTAATTTCCAGGTTCTTGACCCATTTATTGATGTATGCATTTCCTTCTACATTTGTTTTTCTCAAAGGTTGATACAAAATGTCATTTTGCTTAATTATGCCTAATTTAAGTTAGCAGGGTTTTTGGCTGTGTTTTTGTTCTTCACTCTGTACTTTGCTTTCACTGAAAGGAGAAAAATATTTTATGTTGAAAATATTGCATTAGATCTAGTTGGTCCTTAAAACCGTCTAGAAGTAAGTCGATTTTTATATATTAATTGCTTTTCTTATTTTAGATTTGATCAGTACTGAGTTTTTGGGATAAATTAATTTGAATTTATTAAAGTACTTATCATTAATGTTAAAAAAATTTCATAAATTTCGCAAATCCCAAAATGGGGTAAACTATGAGCTATGACCAATGATCGAGACCTTTACTTAAAGTCACTTTGGATTAAAGCATCCACTAAATGAACACTGACTTAAATTTGGCATATTAGAGCATTAACCAGGGGAGGCGCTTTACCCACAAGCCCCTAAATGAGCTGCAGAAATGGAGACTTAGCACTGACTTGTACTTGAATGCTTGTGTTTGTATTCACTGGCACCTGTGTCTCTCCTCCGGTGGCTCCAGCACTGTGAAAGGAGCTAATGAGAGCGTGGTTTGTTTTTGCCTCCTCCTCCTTCTGTCCCGAGTCGCACGCTCCCCCAGGACTCCCCTAACCCCTATTAAAGGCCCCCTACACCTGACAAGAGAAAAAAGCCGCTCCATTTGTCATCTTGTTAGGCCTAACCTCACCCTCTCCACTCTCATTAGGCCTCACAGGCCTGAATGAAGCTATACATGAGACGTTTGCTCACTGCCGCCACTTCCACACACCACTGATGACAGATATTTATGGCACGCTCCTATGCCTGTTGAAGGATGGCTCCAGGAATAATTATTACACGTACTTTAGAATTCCTCAGGCTGCTGCGTCATATGTTGGAAATCTTTTCGTCTCCCGCTGCTAGTGAAAATAAACTTTTTTTTGTGTGCGATTTGTTCAGATGTGTCTGTGCTACTAAACGCTAGGGAAACAATGACCTGATGTTTTCGGACAAGTTTCAGCATGTTGGAAAAGATCAGGACAGGACAACATGTTATGATACCTTATTCGTCGGTCATCTCAAGAATATGCAGCAGCATTTATACTCCTAAGAGTCCTGGCCTTTCAATCTTTTTCAAAATGTAATGACTTCTATAAATATTTCAGCTGAAATCCTTTTACCTGGTCCGTTTATTTGCAGTCGCTTGCACAGCTCTGCCTCAAAACAATACCTGTCCATTCATTGACAATTTTATCCTCTTGCCAGTTAATCATCACTCCTTCGGTTGTTTTGTGTTCCTCCTCGGAAATACTCTCTTTTTCCTAGCCGCAGTGGATAAATAAAGCAAGCCTTTATTTTTTAAAACAGCCATGGCGGCTTTGATTAACAGGGCCACTGCAGTGTTTATTGTTCTCTTAATGTCTTATTGAAGGCCCTGGGAGAGCAATGCTTTTAAGAAGTGCCTCTGGCAGCCAAAGCTGTCACGCGCTAACATTCTCAATTAGCTGTCTACTGTCGGGCCTCTTCGTTTTTAAATTGTGACACTTTTGATAAAGAGTATCCCGTTCCCTTGGGACCCCATTCGCACATGTCACTCCTCTCTAAAACCCCATATTTTGCTCAGAAAACTACCTTCACTAAGAGCCACCTCACCTAGGAAATGTGTCTTTGAGTACTAATGAATAAACACCTGGGACATATTACTGTTATTTATATTCATCGATATTCCCTCCCGCTAGTCGCACCACGTTTTGGCCTTTTGAAAGTAATGATGCGAGATAAATGGCGCTGCAAAACTTTAGCTTTAAGAGTGAAGTTGGATGGATCGAGAGTTAATGGTATGAGAAAATGTAAACATGTGTGTTCAAGAAACTTGACCACAATACCAATCTGGTCAACTCTCGGCCGATAGCATTGCGAGAGGAAATAGCTTGTATTGGGCCACTGCCAGACGAGCGCTAATCTCGATATTCTATAACACGGTGTCTGTGTTTGGTGGGTGCCTTTCTCCCTCCACCAGATGTGTGTTCTCATTATCATCGCGTCCCTAAGCGGTGCGGAGCGTAGCCGGCAGGGCCAGGTGTTGGGCACGCACGCCTGCAGGAAGCCATTACGCTGTCTTTGTGCGTGAGTCCAAGCATGTTGCTTGGATAGTAGCTGATCTCAGAACTGGCACGGGCCCCAGTTTGGGCTCTAGGCTCATTGCTGAAGCTCTGATCTGGGGACTGTCCTTCGGGACACTCCTCCTCACCAGGACTCCATAAGCAACCTCAATTACAGCATTGCCTGGGGTTAAACTTAAATTGCTTCCAATTCGGCATTACTGTCTTATAATTCAATTGTACAAGCATGAGCCATCTGAGGAGGACGATAGACCCCACCAGCCCACCTGGTATTCATCATTGTGTAATGTGGAATCATGTAATTGTCTGGTGAAAGATTACATTGTTATGTAGGTCTCCCTACGCTGCTCTGACATTCAAGACTCGTTCTGTTTGCTCTGGCATAGATCGTGGGTCCATCAGATGGGTCGGATTACATTGTGGACTACTACGGGGCACGCCTCACCCGTCTCTCGATAACAAACGAGACCTACAGAAGAATGCAGCCCTCTCCATGAAGACACCAGGTGAGGATTGATTTCTCAAAACTGTGAAAACTTTTTACATGGCTGGAAAGGACCTTGTCTTACTATACAAACAACATTGATAAAGTAGGACTTATGGGTAAGAGTAAGGGGCATATTAGGGAAGTTTTTCAAAGACTTCCTGATAATGCACTGAGTCAAGGTCAGTGGTGATCTCCAGTGACCTCCTGGGGTATCAAAGCAAACTGGCGAACCAAGGGCACCTTCAGCTGTGCTCTAAGCCCCTCACTCTCCTGTTCCCCAAAAGGGGCTCCCTGCTCTGGGGAGAGAGAGCGATTAAATGTCAGACGTGCCGAGAGGACGCTGGGAAAACACGACAGAGTCGTGAGATTGCACTTATTATGGCTGGCACCAGGGCTGCATCTGTTGAATTTTGTCCTGGTACCCCCCCACACACACACTTAGACATCTCCCATATCAATAAAAAACACATTCTAGACGATTCCTCATATCTGTGTCTGTCCCCTATCAGTTTCTGCTTCCTGCAAGTTCCACTCTCTGGTTAACATTAGCGGCTGCAGTGGTAATAGTGGTGATGGGGGTGTTATGCAGAATGGGACCCATGTGGAGACCATTACTTACTCTCCTGTGTTTACATTGTTCCAGCATAAGCTGCTGAAGAGATGAGGTCTCTATCTCTAATTCACTTAGCCACATTTGTCACATTTTCTTGTCCCTCTGCCTTCCTTTTCTTTTCGGTCTCTCACTTTCACCCAAAAGTCACTAAGACAGTTTCATGAAGCAAGTCTTCTGAAAGGTACAGTGAAGAACTCACAAAAAAGGCAATACTATGTTTAACTTTAAAGGTTCACGCCACCACCAATGTCAATTTGTAACTCTTCATATTTCCTTGCAACCTAATCCAGAATAGTTGATGCAGTATTAGATCTAGTGCAGAAATGGCCAAATCCAATCCTGGAGATCCATAGTCCTGCACAGTCTAGCTCCAAAACAAACACTAAATTTAGCAGAGATCTCAAGTTAGATATGTAAAGAACCCCAGATATAGATGACCTTGTTCAGATATACTGTAGAGATACTTTAGATCAGTGTTTCTCAATCCTCAACGATCTGCATATTTTGCATGTCTCTCTTACAAACTTGTTAGCTCAATGCTTGAACTGTGGTCCTTGCACAGTGTGCATTGTTCCCTAGTCCCATCTCCTTCATTGCTCTCTCTTTGTACAACAGCATTGCCCGCAGCGTCTTCTAACTAGAGGAGCTTGAAGTGTGACAAAAAGTTCCTCTGTAAATAATTACAAATAAATGCAAACAGAAATAATCTGGGCCAAGCAGCCCAGCAGCCATATCATAAACAAGCACAGCAACAAGCTACAGAGCAACTGGAACTCATCAAAATAAGCATATGCAGTCTAAAGTTATTACCAAATTTGGACCTTTCATTATTAATGGCTAATAAATGTCTGATAACTGTTGACCCATAGGTGGTGCTGTCACCAAATTTTTATGGTGTGGCGACCTAAATTTAGTGTCATTATTTTTAACTATGGCAGAGATACAGCCTCAGATGTAGTTTGGCATCATGCCATCACATGTGGCGGTACAGTAAACAAAAACACCTATCGACACGAATTTCGTAACTTTTTGTCAGCATGGTCTAAAGCAGGGCTATTCAATTGGCGGCCCGCGGGCCAAACCCAGCCCCCAAGGCAATTTGTTCTGGTCCTCCAAATAGTGTGACCAAGCCATCAAGAATAGATTTAGTTCAGTCAAAAAACGGCCGCTATATGAAGTGATGTGCGTCTGTTTAATACAGCATGAGCTGCGCAGAGCGTGAGTCACCTGACAGTGGCGAGAGCAGCCGAATACATTTGAATATGTTTGTAGAAATGTTTTTTTGAACAATGCACTGATATCGTTATTAGGGATGCAACGATTAACCGATTTTACTATTAACTGCGCTTTAATTCGTCTCGGTTAATTAATCGTAAAGGCTTCTCTAAGCCGCATTTCTGCATTTCTGTTCTGCCGCACGAAACGAAACTGCTGAACAAAGTTACGCCAAGTTGCCAACTGTGCGCTAGTTTAAAGTTCAGAGCTTGTCCACCGAAGCTAATACGCACGCACACTGTAATAACTATAGCCGCGGGCCGTTCCCATATCACGTCTTTCCCGCGCGCAAGTTTGTTATGTCATAAGAATATATGCCAATATGCGGGCGCAAGCGGAACAACGCGCGTTTGCGGCTTTGGGCGCACGCAGTAGAAAACATCTCATGCTGTAGCGGTGAGAGTTGTGCTTAGCTTTCAGTGCAATGTAAACAAAAGACATGTTAGACGAACTATTATTAAAATGATTATGTATGTATGAACGCAGATGATAACAACAGTTAATCTAAATATTGGCGCCGACCTTCATAACAATTATTATTATATTATTTTCTCCCGTTCCTCTCTATAAACACACACATAATTAAATTGTGTAGCCCTATAAGCACAGAAAAACCTTCAGCATAAAAACTATTACTAATGAAAATGCCTTTTAAAGGTGTTTTAATATTAGTTAGGGATGTCCAGATCTAAATCTAGCTAATATAAAGCTTAAATTTACATTAGACGTGATAACTGTGAAACACTGATTATTCTTCACACTATATAATCGTACAACCAAAATCTATAATTGTTGCATCCATAATTGTTATGCAGTTCAAAACAAACGTATCTGAATGTAGAAGAAGCCTACTTAAGCAATAAACTGATTTTGTTGTGCTGTGAAATACAACATTTGAATGTTTGTTAAAAAAAAATTTATTGTACAATGCAGTGATATTATATAGTTTCAAAACACAATATATTAACATTTTAATGTAGACAAATACAACGTGGGTGTCTAAAGGACGAGTTCGTTCAAATAGGTTTTGCAAAAAAATCGAAATAGTAGAAAAAATTTTATGATGGAAAATGACGTCATAGGGTGCGTTTGAATCAGCTTGAGCCAATGAATCAGTAATAATATATAAACATAAGTGAAATTTTGGACAAGTGGTGGCGCTAGAGAGTAGAAAGTCCAAATTTGTTGTGGTTGAAGATCAAACTGCCCTCTATCAATGTGCCAAAGTTTGCGCAAATGCCGCAAACGGTTCATAGGGCTGCCATAGAGTGGAAGAAGCCAGAAGAATAATAATAAGAACCAGAACGGATACCAAATGATGGTGCACGAGGATCAGGATTGAAAAATGCTGATCTGAACCTAACGACCCATGATTTTGATGATCTGCACCTAGATTTAGACCGTGTTCTGTGTGGCTCATATGATAACGCAGTATGTTTTAGCAGTAATGTGGATCCCTAAGGTACTACCATGAACTTTAAAAGGGTAAATGAGGTACAACGTTATCCCTTTAAGGACACTGCCCTTGTGATGAGTTACCCCCTTGAAATTTTTCCACAATTTTCTGACAGTGTACAGGGCATGAAAACCTCAGATAAATGTCCTAGAACTAACAGCTTAATCCCTTTTCTGTTTCAACCTTATAAATAGGTTTCCCATGTTTACATCAGCCCTGGAATGAGTCCAGAAGCCTGAATGATGTTCTTCCTCGTATAGGAAAAATGACACTGATCCATTTTCAGCATTGGAAATGTTCCCTGCCACATGTGTCTTCTCCAGTGTGGGAAGAGACTGATTTATCTTCTGCTTGTGTTATCCTGGACCTGCTCCCAAAGAGAACTAACTCTTTCCATTCTGCAGTTTCAGGTGGATCCCAATGAGATGACCCACCAAATGCACAGGATCGTGTTATGTAAATCACATCTTTTCTTTGGATATGCCTTTGCTGTTTCCAAACACAAAGACACATGGACATGCCAAACTACGCTTCGGGAAAGACTAGTCCTTATGTGAAGTTTGCAAATACAGCTCATGTATGTGCTGAGCTAGTGTTGGTCTCGCTGCTCCAAGTTTCTCAGATCTTTGTGTAGCTGTTTTTTTTTTCCACTGCACCGCTCACATCCGCCATAACTCTCCCTCCATCTCTCAATCAATCATCTCTTCCTTGGAGTCATGCTGCTGGAATGTTATCCATCTTTTGTTTCTTTTCATTCCTGTCCTCACTTTACAATGTTGGACAACTGTGTGATATTTTGATGTTATTTAAATATTGTAAATAAAGTTTTAGTATCATTTTCTGTGTCGAAACGTTTTGTACTCTGCATTGTTAGGAGAAATGCACAACTCTTGGGTCTCCATATTGGTACCGGCAAATATAAGCGATGAATGATTTTTGTTATTGGACTCAATAGCCTGATCTTGGAAGTTAATTTGCTGTAATCATATTTTTATTGGCCATAACATAACAATAGCTATGTTACCTTCCAAAGATGTGAGACTCATGAGAGAAAACGCAATTATTTTACGTTTTGTCAGTTTAGTGGCTAATTCGTACGAATTTGTACGAGTTCAGTCTTACGAAAATGTACGATTTTAAAAAGGAGGCGTGGCACCCAACCCTGCCCCTAAACCCAACCGTCATTGGAGGATGAGCAAATCGTACTAAATTGTACACGAATTAGCCACTAAATCAAAAAGTTACGAATTGCCACGAGGTTGCATTGGAATATTGCATAAAAATATTTGCTAATAAAGCACTGTTACCATCCAATGAGTCAAAGAAAACAAAATCGTCACTTCCTGATAAACTGGTGCACTCTTTGGGATAAGCAATTTTTATGCAATATTCCAAAATACCATAAAAATTTGACCAATTACATTTTCTGGACTGATACACAATATGATCTGTAAGTATTACCAAAGTCCCTTTAAGGCAAGTAACTTCACTCAGCGGCCATCTTTGAAACGCCTCTCGGGCAGTATGCTTGGGCATTCTGTTTGAATGGGGAAACATCAAATTTTCCAAAACTGTTAGCTAAGCTTTCGATTACATATTTGGAATCACCAATAAAATTAAACAACAACTGTCTCATAGGTTTTGTTTCTAAGCGTTCAAATGAATCAAAATCTACATGTTTTCAGGTTCCCCGAGCTAATGCGCATGCACACTCGAAAGGAACGAGATCACGACACCAACCTCATTTATGGCCGTACTACACATTATCATCCTCTGAATAATGGTTTGTCAGATCACGCTGGTCTTCTGAAGTAATTCACAACTTGGTCTCGATGGTAAATCTCCTCCAGAAATGACAGAAACTCCAAGTTTGTGGGCGCTTGAGTAGTTGCTATCATCTGATGTGCGTTTGACAGCACGTTCGTATTATACACGTTACAAAACCAGAAAACTTTTGTTATCAAGTACACTTGGTTCATATAGAAGTAGAGATTACAAGGCTGTATATGGATATATTTCTTATGTCTGTGAAGCAAGTATTCACTGAAATTCCAGTGTGTTTGTTGCCCGCTAAACTGTCGTAAAAACACACGTCTGATCTGAGCTTCCCCTCGGAGAGACGTCAGTCTATAACGATCCATGATTGTACTAGTGAACTAGTAGGCGGGACTTCATTCGCCATGTCGATCGTTATGCTTTTCCATATTCAAAATTACACAAGTGACATGTCTTAACATGGAAGTGGTGTTAGTGAGACCTGCAGGGGGTGCTCAACCTGCGCTCTGTGTGGGTCCAAACTTCCCAGTATATTGATGGGGACTCTATACTGCTCAGTGAGCGCCGTCTTTCAGATGAGACGTTAAACCGAGGTCCTGACTCTGTGTGATCGTTAAAAATCCCAGGATGTTGTTAAAAAAAAATAAATAAAAAAAAAGAGTAGGGGTTTAACCCCGGCATCCTGGCCAAATTTGCCCACTGGCCTCCGTCCATCATGGCCTCCTAACCATCCCCATATTATAATTGTCTCCTCTCCACCAATCAGCTGGTGTGCGGTCTGGCGCAATATGGCTGCCGTCGTGTCATCAAGGTGGATGCTGCACACTGGTGGTGGATGAGAAGATTCCTACCAATGTGTAAAGCACTTGAGTGTCCAGAAAAGCGCTATATAAATGTAAGGAATTATTATTATTATTAATATAGCCTTTGGAATTACAACATTAGGTTTTTCCACTTTTCAGGTGTCTTGTAAAAGTGGCCTGTCGTTATCCCCTCTGATCTTCAAATGATCTGTGTCAGACCAATGTCAAGGGCTCTTTCAATTTCACTTGAGTGCGTCTGCTTGTCTGCCCTGCCTCAGTCCGTCACATTGCCATTAATACAGACTCCTGTAGAGGCTCTTCATCAAGCTGAAGTGATTGTGGAGCATGCCTGATGTACTACGCCAATGTATGTGCGCCAGTATGCTTCCCTTGAACTGCAGTGTCCTTGCTACAACACGTACGACTCTGCTTGGATATGTAAAAACAGATTTAGCCTGCTCCCTAGCGTCTGATGACGGGTGACCAGTGCTGCTTTGGGACTCTGCCCAAGCTCTCCTGAGCTTGCTTTAGGCATCTCTATAAATCTCCATGAAACAATAGTTTGGACAGAGAGGATTCGCACAGATTTAAGAGCTTCAGTCACTTTGAAAAGCAATTGCATGCTTCGATTTGGAGTATCATTCTTGTTCGTGGCACCAACCGTGCAAGTTACGCCCCACGCAAGGTTAGGGATTTGAGCAAACCCTTAACCGTGAGTAATAATAATAAGAGTTCATATTGGTTTAGATTAAGTATAGCATGTCATACGCCTGTCAGCTTTGTTAAATGTCTCCCTGAAAATGGAGAACAAGATAACTTTGATCTCAACCTTTTAATATAAAAGAAAAAAAGCGATTCATGTGCAAGATGTTTTCCTAACCCCCCTTCCCAACTCCCCCTCTGGTACCTCTTTTCTCCTCCCCTCTCGAGGTCTTTTCTTGTTCCCCAGCAGTGCAGGGCTTATCAATAGACCAGCCGGATAAGAGAGCAGAGATTTATAGAGCACTTCCCACAAGAGAGAGCAACAGCTCTGGGACTGCACCCTCCCTCAGTGTGGAGGAGGCCATTCCTCATCCGGCCCTGGTGTTTTATAGGTGCAACCTCCATTTCTCCCTCTCCCGCTCTCGGGCCCTTTGAGATGGAGAAAAATTAAGAGGAGGAAACAGCTCGGAGGAGGCGTGGGGTGCTCCCTTTCTTTTACCCTTCCAAAAACAACAAACTCCCAAAGGAGGGGTGAAATAATTCTGCATTGCAGACCACATTGATTCCTTATGCAGCTGCATCAGGTGGGGAAAACGGGCCCGAAATTTGCTTCACTCATTCAATATTTCTTGCCACAAAAATGCTAGTGCTGGTGGGTTAGGAGAGGACAAAAATGATTGAGTGCATTTGGGCACTTGGTATGAACGTGCATTTTTCAGCCTGATCTCACGAGGAAACAACTATTTTATGTTTTGTTAGTTTAGGGGCTGATTTGTACGAGTTCAGTCATACGAAAATGTAACATTTTTAAAAGGAGGCTTGGCACCAAACCCCACCCCTAAACCCAACAGTTATTTGGGGATAAGCAAATCGTACAAAATAGTGTGAATGAGATTTCACGAATTTGTATGATTTCATATGAATTAACCGCTAAGTAAACTTTCACAAACTAATTTCGAGAGGAGCACCTTATAGGATTGACTGCAGCTGGTTCCTATCACTAGCTAGCCAATCGGATCATTCCAAATTTAACATAAAAATCCAGCCTAAAATTCATTCCTCATCTTAGTTTTGGAAGGTTCTCTCCCGGGACAGCATCCCAAACCTGCTAAAATAGTCAAGCATTATCTAAGTGTGAACTCTTGAAATCTTGAAAAGCTTGAAAGTTACCATATTCCGTGGGCTAGCGTTGGCATTTTCAGTGATCCAATCACATATGGTCAGCCAACACGTAGCCTAATACCAGTTCAACCTGGTATTAACATGAATTCTTATTTTGTCATTAGCTAGGTTTTCATTTACCAAATTTTTTTAATGGCATTTTGGATATGCGCATAAAAAGACGGTTGAAGGAAATGCCATGATGCGCATACATTTTGAAAATGCTCGTAAAAAACATATGCGCATAACTGAGTATTATAAACTTTTTATTTGATAAGAAAAGATTTGCATAAACTGCGATGGAAACACTTTTACCAAACAAATTCCAGTATGTTCATTAAAAAAGGTCATGTGATTTTGTTATAAGATATCATGTGATGATAAAAATGTGTGTGAATAGACAAACCAGCAGGCTGAGCACATTGTAAACCATCTTAAATGTTGTTTTGGTTTTTCTAAACGACGTAACAGTTTCAATATTAGTGTTTTTATATTATTAATTACCTCCAGAATTGTCAGGAACAGCTGCACTCCGCGTCTCACACCTTCAAACGACACCACGCGTTTATTGCGTCGGCATCGTCTGCTGAGGTGCAAGTCATTTATTAAATTAAGAAAAGATTCACGCAGCTTCTCCTACTGCAGCAAATTCCATTTTTACTGTTGATATTGGGTGTCAGTTAATCATGTAATGATTAATAAAGTGACAAGTTAATCAAGTGACGATTTTGTTCTCTCTGACTCATTAGATGGAAATGCTGCCTTATTTGCACGTCTTCTATACAAAATTCCAGTTTTGTGCATGCATTTATTTCGCATCTTTGGATGGAAACATAGCTACTGTCTACATCACTTTCGACAAAACAAAAGTGGCTTACAAGGAGTAAAGCAATTGGATGAAAAGGATGTGGATGAGCTATACTCATTTCAGATCTGCACTGCAATCAAATGCATTTTTGACTACCTCTGGAAGCTGTCGAAATTAGACGTTTGGACAAATATTTTAGATTTTGCTTGAGGCTGCATTAAGTGCCTTTACATGAATACATTTTCACAACATAAGCTCATTATGAAAATGTAGCACTATATACATTTCTGGAGATCGCGAATTATGCAGCCAGAGCTACGTATGCGTTCCTTTTCTCGCTTACCAGCTGACCTCCTTATGGACGGCTTTTCCACTGTTACTAGTTTGTTCAGTAGCTCGACACGTACGACTGCGGACTTGAGACGCACAGTGGAGTTGACCACGACAATGGAGTCCGGTAAAGAACAGTTCCAGAAAGCAAATAAGACCAAAACGAAAGCTAAAAATAAAATAAACAACTAAATAACAGGGTGAGAATGTGGTAAAATCTGAAAACGTTGTAAAAATCAGGAAAAAAAAAAAATCAAAAGCTTTTCTTTTTCTGGATTGCTTTTTAAAACGCTGTGACTGGGTTTAGGGAAGGGGGTGGGCGGGTCAATAGGTGCTTTTTAAAACACCATTGGTTGGGTTTATGTGAGAAGAGCAGGCGCAAATGGCACTTGAATAGCACAGAAATTTGAGATCTGAAAAAGCATACACAGCAGCCTCTGGTGGATTTGTGAAAACAAAAACAGCAAAAAAAAACGTAGCTCCTGGGACATATTTTGCGCTCTCCAGAAATGTATATATAGGTACGTAATCAGAATGAGCCTGGGTTGCCTTTTCATTTTAAAACAGATTTTTAGAATGGAATAATACACTGTTAAATATTGTATAACAACGTTTTAAACTTTAATTTTCTTAAGTTAATCAGGTTAATCAAGTTAATCAGGTTTCAACTCAATTAAAAAAAAAGTTAAGTATTACTTAATTTTAGTTTCATCAATGTAAGTTGAATCAACATACGCAATAGTCCAGAAGACCAATCAGAGAGCAGTTATGTATAGCCATGCCTCTGTTTTCAAAAGTCTGTATTTTAGTCTGTCTACACCGAATTGAACACAGCGTTTTCAAACTAAAACAGGGACATTTTCAAAATGCTCAAAATAAATGTCAGAGTATTGTGGACTTCGGGTATAATCGTAACAAAACAGACTTAAACAGCACCTCAATGGTCAATATCTCATACAATGCACAATATGAACAGTTTTTTACATGATCATCCTAGAAACGTCAAGACCTATGGCTAAACTTTGACTTTCAGTTACTGACTTTGGTTTACCTGAAGGGTCTTGAATCAAGACAGCACTAACAGAAAAAGGCTAAGATTATGGAGCCTGTAAAGTTGTGTTAGTCTATTATGTTTAAACTTTGCAATAACTCCACAAATCCCATGTGTTCTGAACTGTGGATCTATTATGCAGACTAGTCTAAACGGAAGACTGTGAGGTTACTCAACATCCCCAAAACAAACCCAAACATATCAGTCACATTTAGAATTAAAATGACACCAGTCAGTTCAATTCCGTGACATTACAACAGTGTCCCAATACACTTTTGACGTGATACGAAGTGGACAAGTCTGCAGCTGCGAAATCCCACAGTGAGCAGCAGCTTCTCTGCACCCTTCCCAGAATTCAACAATCATGAAATGTGATCACCTAGAACCTCAGCTCTGCAGTCGCCACTTCCCTCCCTCTCTTTCGTCTCTAAAAGTGTGGTGCATTGAAGTGCAGATGCAGTCATGAATGGGGTGCTCGAACATTCGCGATATTGACAAGCATTTCTGGTTGACACCGTGCCAAGCAAGCTGTCCTTGTCACTCTCGACAGCCTGTAAAGAAAATGATGAACAAATTCCTTTTGTAACGGAGCCCTGTTATACTGCAGTTTCTGGCCTCCTTCATAAACACTTTCTGATCAAAGCCTTGAATGAGCTAATACTGAAATCATAGAATGAGTGTTTCCAACAGGTTTATTGAAACTAAATCTTACAGTACATGTTGGAAATTGCTATTATTTCATGATTATAATTGTCATCTCATATTTTGTCTCAATTGTGTTTTCGTAGAAAATTTTATGTTAGCAAATCTAGAATGCAGCTGTATTTCTCATAATTGTAGCAGTATATTAAAATGCCAAAAACTGTATTCAGAAAATAAATATCTTAATTACAAAATGCTCACAGCTGAGGCTTGAGATGTTTTATCGATTTATAGATTTCATCTATAATTTTTTTTATATTTTTCAAAATTCTATGCCTAATTTCAATTTTCTAGTTTTTTTTCCCACGGTCCAAAAAAAAAAATTTAATAATAAAAATATACAAAATAATCATACACTAAACATGTCACGGCTCGCTCTCTCACAAAGGCACAGGATCGCAAGAATTATCAAACCCGTATTTATTTACAAACACGAACATAGGAATCACGTAGGAACTCACAGGAACGCCAATAAACACCAGAATGATGAATCAAGACCAGACAAGGGACTAAACCAAACTAAGGGGTATAAATATACAGGGAGTGCAGAATTATTAGGCAAGTTGTATTTTTGAGGATTAATTTTATTATTGAACAACAACCATGTTCTCAATGAACCCAAAAAACCCATTAATATCAAAGCTGAATATTTTTGGAAGTAGTTTTTAGTTTGAGCTATTTTAGGAGGATATCTGTGTGTGCAGGTGACTATTACTGTGCATAATTATTAGGCAACTTAACAAAAAACAAATATATACCCATTTCAATGATTTATTTTCACCAGTGAAACCAATATAACATCTCAACATTCACAAATATACATTTCTGACATTCAAAAACAAAACAAAAACAAATCAGTGACCAATATAGCCACCTTTCTTTGCAAGGACACTCAAAAGCCTGCAGTCCATGGATTCTGTCAGTGTTTTGATCTGTTCACCATCAACATTGCGTGCAGCAGCAACCACAGCCTCCCAGACACTGTTCAGAGAGGTGTACTGTTTTCCCTCCTTGTAAATCTCACATTTGATGATGGACCACAGGTTCTCTATGGGGTTCAGGTGAGATGAACAAGGAGGCCTTGTCATTAGTTTTTCTTCTTTTAGACCCTTTCTTGCCAGCCACGCTGTGGAGTACTTGGACGCGTGTGATGGAGCATTGTCTTGCATGAAAATCATGTTTTTCTTGAAGGATGCAGACTTCTTCCTGTACCACTGCTTGAAGGTGTCTTCCAGAAACTGGCAGTAGGACTGGGAGTTGAGCTTGACTCCATCCTCAATCCGAAAAGGCCCCACAAGCTCATCTTTGATGATACCAGCCCAAACCAGTACTCCACCTCCACCTTGCTGGCGTCTGAGTCGGACTGGAGCTCTCTGCCCTTTACCGATCCAGCCACGGGCCCATCAAGACTCACTCTCATTTCATCAGTCCATAAAACCTTAGAAAAATCAGTCTTGAGATATTTCTTGGCCCAGTCTTGACGCTTCAGCTTGTGTGTCTTGTTCAGTGGTGGTCGTTTTTCAGCCTTTCTTACCTTGACCATGTCTCTAAGTATTGCACACCTTGTGCTTTTGGGCACTCCAGTTATGTTGCAGCTCTGAAATATGGCAAAACTGGTGGCAAGTGGCATCTTGGCAGCTGCACGCTTGACTTTTCTCAGTTCATGGGCAGTTTATTTTGCGACTTGTTTTTTCCACACGCTTCTTGCGACCCTGTTGACTATTTTGAATGAAACGCTTGATTGTTCGATGATCACGCTTCAGAAGCTTGGCAATTTTAAGAGTGCTGCATCCCTCTGCAAGATTTCTCACTATTTTTGACTTTTCGGAGCCTGTCAAGTCCTTCTTTTGACCCATTTTGCCAAAGGAAAGGAAGTTGCCTAATAATTATGCACACCTGATATAGGGTGTTGATGTCATTAGACCACACCCCTTCTCATTACAGAGATGCACATCACCTAATATGCTTAATTGGTAGTAGGGTTTCTAGCCTATATAGCTTGGAGTAAGACAACATGCATAAAGAGGATGATGTGGTTAAAATACTCATTTGCTTAATAATTCTGCACTCCCTTGTACAAGGGCTAATGGAACTGAATGCATACTGGGATGTAGCACAGGTGGAACTAATAAACCAATGACAGGCGGGAAAACAGAACATAGGAATCACATGACCAAAACATAAGCACATGGAACACAGCACAGAACCTGACAAAACACTGCCACATTTATTTTTTTATTGAGTGTTCACAATTATTAGCATAGTAACAGTATATTAACTTTCCATACTGTGAGAATGCTATTTGTAAGTCATTGTGGCCGGGCACCTGTTTGTTTACAACAATTCTTCAAAATATCACAAGCTATGTTTCCATCCACCTATTTTTATGCGCATTTTGCTTATGCACATAAAAAAACGGTTGATGGAAACGCCATGATGCGCATACATTTTGAAAATGTGCATAAAAAACATATGCGTATAACTGAGTAGAAAAAACTTTTTATTTAATAAGAATAGATGCACATAAACTATGATGGAAACACTTTTACCGCACAAATTCCAGTGTGCGCATTAAAAAAGGTCATGTGATTTTGTTATAAGAGATCATGTGATGATAAAAATTTGTGTAAATAGACAAACCAGCAGGCTGAGCACATTGTAAAACATCTGAAATGTCATTTTGGTCATTCTAAAAAGCCTTACCGTTTCAGTATTAGTGTTATTATATTATAATGACCTCCAGAATCAAGAGCGTCTGTGCTCCGGTTCTGACACCTCCAAACGCTACCGCGCGTTCACGTGTCAGGATTGCCTTCTGAGGCACAAATCATTTATTAAATGAAGAAAAGATTGACGTAGCTTCTCCTACCGCAGCAAATTTAGTTTTTACTGTTGATATTTGGCGCCAGTTAATCAGGAAGTGACGATTTTGTTCGCTTTGACTCGTTGAATGGAAACGCTGCTTTATTCGCACGTCTTTTATGCGATAATCCAGTTTTGCGCAAAAAAGTTAATTCGCATTTTTGGATGGAACACAAAACTGATAATTCTGTCATAATTTACTCTCTCCTCACTTGTTCCAAACCTGTTTGTCTTTCTTTCTTCTGTTGCACACAAAATAATATATTCTAAAGAAAGCTGAAAACCTGTAACCATTGACATGCATAGTATTTTTCCTACTCTGGAATTCAATGGTTTTTAGCTTTCTTCAAAATATATTATTTTGTGTTCAACAGAAGATAGAAACTCACAAAGGTTTAAAACAACGTGAGGCCGAGTAAATAGTGAGCATTTTATTTTTTGGTGAACTTTCCCTTTAAGAACAACTCCAAAGCAATGTTTTATATTTTCAAGGTGAAAATCTATGTTAAAGTTGTCTTTTACATAATTTTTCATTTTATAGGAAATGTTTACTATGGACCAGGTTTCCGGCGATCAGATACTAATAATTTCTCTCATTCATGACCATGTCACTGCAAAAAATGTCATCTGTTATGTTATGTCGTCTTGTTTCTGGTTTCTAAAATAATCTTGCTTTTCCTTTTGACATAAGATTATTTAGCTTACCCCATTAGCAGATTATTTTGCTTACTTTAAGGAAAAACTCACTTAATTTTGGCATATTATTTCTTATAACAAGACAATAGGTTTTTCTTTCATCATAATTTCTGAATTTTCTAGAAACAAGACAAAAGATCTAATTAAGAAAAGCATTATTTGCAGTATTGTGACAAGAGTTTATAATTTTTGAGAACAGTGACGTTAAAGTAATTAGTAAGTAGTTAGTGAATGTTTATATCTTACAGTTATGTTGTGGCCAGTGGTGGAAAGAATATTGAAAAATCATACGCAAGTAAAAGTACCATTACTTGCTCAAAAATGTAGTGCGAGTAGAAGTATCTGTTGTAACTACTCAAAGTATGAGTAAAAAGTAGCCCTTTTAAATGTATTTAAGAGTAGTGAGTATTGAGTGTTAAATACTGAGATAAGCTAATGCGTTTTTTATTTGTGTGTGTGCAAACGTAACATTCTGTAGTGCATTAAGTTATTGTTTGGGGATTTCAGTACAGTAAACATAATTTCTGCTTAATTTCTTTTAATTGTGACTTTATACATCAAAACTGTAACCACCGTTTATATTTCTTGTAACTGTTACTCTTTCCTCATATCTGCCATTTTCTTAAAATTTAATTTTTTCACTCAGCTGTTAATAAATCTTTCCTAAATTGCGACAACACATCCCATCCGCAACTTCATATCTAACAATTCTGACATGTTTTATTTTAAACCTAATATCTGTAATTTTACTCCTCTAAATGTGCCAACACGAATTGGAGAAGAAATTGAAAAGCACAAGGTGAAATTTCTCTGGAGAACGAAAGCAATCAGGTTAAAATTAATTTCTTCTTCAACGATGTCAAATCTCGCTCATAACCTCTTGCGTTACGCAGACATCTGCCTTATTTGGACGCCGCAATGGTGTCAAAACACCTGATCACTGCTATTGAGAGTGCGGATACTGATCCCCAGTGTTGTAAATCGTGCAGCCCACACACACATATACACACTTAACAGGTCAGATGATGTTTATACACCTTTTTCCTGCATCCTATGAAGCTTTGTGTGTATTATGACAGTAACTTCCACTAATCTGTAACAAACCATTGAAGTGTTTTAAAAAACTGGGTACAACGAAGTGGGATTATTGTCCTCAGAGTTTGTCCATTCAATATGAAAAGGCAACTTAAATTACTTTCAGCAGATGTGTTTGTTTTTTTGAATGGAAGTTACTCATGTTCAACCCACTGTCTCAAACACAGTAATCACGTGTAAAAGAAAGACTTGAGCTGCATCCAAAATCACATACACTATATAGAATGTGTGAAACAGTATGTGAGCTGATTAGTACTGTATATCCAAATGCATACACAGTCAACTTTATCAAATGAAATGAGTGTAAATAACTCGAAATTGACTGAAAGTTAATTCTACTCATTTTAAAAGAGTTTTGAACTCAGTTAATTAAATACCTCATTACTTTAACTTAAATGGAGCAAGTTCACAGTACTCATATAGATTAGTTCAACTAAAATGGTTTGTAGCAATTGGTTTCCTCAAATGGTTTGAGTTGCCTTAACTTATTGGGTTTACAGTACTCAGTTGGTTTGAGTTCTCTTCATTTATTGAGTTTTACCATGCACAAATTGCTTCACTTACTCAAATGGATTATGTTCACAGTACTCATTAGGATTAGTTTTTGAACTTTAATGGTTTGTTGCAATCGGTTTTCTCAAATGGTTTGTGTTACCTTAACTTTTTGGGTTTACAGTGTAAACTAAATTGTAAATTGTTAACAAAACAACATCAAACAGACAATAACATTATTGTCTAAAATCAATTACCGGACAGTCATTAATCAATCAATTTTTGATGTGTTTTTTTTGTCAATTTGATGTAATTTTTACATCAAGGTAGTCAATTGACATTTACTTTTTTGATGTGTTTTTTGACATCGTTTTGACATCAGCATACCCATTTGGGCAGTTATAATAAAAAGATATCTATTCTGTTTTTATTTAATAAAACATTAATCTTAGGTTATATATTAACTACGCTGTAAAAAAAAAAAAAAAAAAAAAAAAAGATGAGTTGCACACAATCAATTTGAGTTGGGACAACATGAAAGAATTAAGTTAATCAACTTAAATTTGTAAAAAATTTGTAAAAATTTAAGTTGATCGAAAATAAAACTATAAAAATGACCCAAAATACGTCATTTTTTGTGTGATATATAATAATTTAAAGGGCACCTATGATGAAAATCAACTTTTGTAAGTGGTTTGGACAGAACTGTGAGCAGGTATAGTGTCCACTGTCATATTGGAGTGATTTAAACCCAACAAGTCTCTTTGTAAAAATTTCCTGACGCTAAAATAGGACCCAAATCCTAGTGATTTTTAGGCCCACCACAACGTAGGAGTGTGGTTTTCCCCGCCTGCTGAATTGATTGGCTGGTGCCATGTTTCTATAATAACATGTATACACATGTCCACATAACATTTATTTGCAAATAAACTGGGATTAAAATATTTGTTACAACTCTGTGTGATTTTTATAAGTTTTATAAATTTAAAACATTTTTAAAACCGCATGTTTTGTTATAAAGACAGTAAAATTGCTGTAATTCTTAACTGCTATGATCACCACGACGGCATGGTGTCAGTAAACAATATAAGTGTGTGTACTGCAAATGGCATTTGTGTGAGACTCATCATTTCAGAAAGGCTTGAATAAACTCCACAAATACATCAAATAAACTTACTTAGTATTCTTGACTGATGAGCTGTATTTTAGCTTCATCCAAGTCTGTCTCTGTCACTGACTGCTGTTTATCTGAGGTAACGCATGAGAAGCAGACACGCATGTGGGAATGGTGGGCAGGGAGAATCAGCTCATTTGCATTTAAAGCCACAGGCTACAAAAACAGCTACAGTATACCCAGACACCAAAATGGGCAGATTATGGAGGCTATAATAAATAATCTGATGTGTATTTTGAGCTGAAACTTTACATACACATTCTGAAAACACCAAAGGCTTATTTTACATCGTGTAAAAGGGGTAAAATATGAGCCCTTTAACACTTAAAGTGGAAAGTTTTCTGCAACAAGAGTTAAAACCAAAGAAAAAAAACAAACCTCATGATTTATATGCAGAACATGATGCATGATGGGATACGCTTAGCCTCAAATACCCCCCTACTCAAGAGTATAAGTTTAGTATCCATTAAAGACACCTCACTTTGCTATTTTGAAAACATGGAACAAACCTGCACACTTACTTCCTGTCGCATGCATGTCCTCTCAAGTGGCCAAGACCACAAGTGTGAGTATTTGGACAAGGCGAAAGTGTGTGTGTGTGACCTTCAGTCCTTGTAAGCTAATCTGCTAGTGTGTGTGTGTGCGCGCTAGAAAGGAAAGGAGTAGCGTGTGGTGGCTCTGGACGCAGTCTATGACTCAGCAGAAACGCAGTCAGTCATCGTCTCCCTTCACACTGCAATGAAGCTGTGGACGCAGCACGTCTGCGAGGAAGATTCATGGCGCTGGTGAACCGACCGCACCGTCTCACCTCTGAGTTAAACAGAGCTCATCCTCTACTGACGGAGACGCCACAGCAGCATAAAGAAATCTTTGTTCGCCAGCTGTCCCTGATTTTACAAACATTTTATACACCTCCTTTCCCTCCCCCCCAAAGTACATCCTGTTTTTTCTCTTTTTCTTCCTTGGCTGGAAGAACCCGCGCAAACTTGGGTCCGGCGTGCTCACTATAGCTATTCAGGGTCACGCGTCATGTGTGTTTAATCAAAATTCAATTACTGTGCCGCACCACGCTCCAAAAGCCCACAGCCCAGGTTATGAAGTATGATGAAACAGGCCCCGGCTCTAATTGGTTCAGTATGGAGCCAATATCTCCCTAGCATGTTATGATAAATAGCTTCCTGTGCTGGAGGTACAGTATATGCGAGTCCGGCGTCCCCCTCTCACCTTCTTTTTTCATTTTCTTATATCAGTTTGGAGGGATGCAGGTCAAGGTTGTGGTGTTTTTGAGAGTTTTGGTGTGCTGCGAGCGATGCAAATTTGCTTTGTGTTTTGATTGGTCTAAAAGTTTAAGCGATGATCATATTGTGATGTTTTTATATGCTAATAGGTTTTTGGGGGGACAGAAGTGAATATGTTTGCATAAAATACTTTAGTTTAAAGTCCACATGAACCAGAAGCTGCGATCGTTTTTTTTTCTCTCGTATTGTGACGCAGTTCCTAGAGAAATGAAATATTAAATGAGAAAACAGTGGGTGTGGCTTGTTTTTTTCTACTGTGAGCTGATTGGATGTAGTAAAGTAGGCATTACATTCAGAAAGATCTGGAAAAGGGTTTTAGAAGGTTTGAAGGGGCGTAGTTAAGCATGTTAGCCACGTCCAATACCTCAGACATGCAAAATCTGACAATTTAACTGAAAACAAACAGGTAGGGCATTTTCAGATTTCAATTAAAGATTACAAGGTCAAACTATTTTTGTTTTCTTAATGACATTCACAGATGAATTGTTCACCACAAAACATGTGAGCTAACAAAATCATATGATTAGCTGTTTTTTTTTTTTATTCGTATTGTGATGCGGAATATTAAATGAGAAAACAGTGGGCGTGGCTTGTTTTTTCTACTGCGAACTGATTAGATGTAGTTAAGTAGGCATTTCATTCAGAAAGATCAGCATATGGCTTTTAGAAGAGTTATGTGTTCACACCAGAAGTGGCACGCGTGGATAAATTAAGTGTAAATAGACACGAGAACATTTTGAGTTCACTTGCTTCATTTGCACATTAAATCAGCTTCATTCGCGCATCAAATTCGATTCACAATAGACGCGGATTCGCATCATGGGCAGGGCTTTTGTCTGCCCGGTGACTTTAGCTTCCGGCGCCGCAAGTCGGTGGCTGTCCACCTATGACTCAGGACACTGTTCACATTTCTGCCGCGCCACAGAGCACCATCTGAATAGTTTCATTTTAAATAACATGCGAAAGTGCGGATCTGGTGTACAATACTTCTAAATATCATGTGCGTGCCGTGCAGCGCTGAGTGGCGCATACGGTGTGCGACCCATTAATTGTGCCGTCTTTGCAATGACTTAACATGTAAATCACTCGCGCTTGACACTTCATTCGTGTCTGGTGTGAACGCAGCATAACGCCTGATTCACACGGAGCTTCAGCGGGCATGACAGAGGGTGTGTCTGAAGTTAGGGCTGACGCTATCATCATAGCAGCGTCAGCCAATGAAATAAGTCATGAAATCGACTACTGTCTGAGCTGGTGTATTTGCATAAAGCAATCCGTTGGCGCCGACAAATCTACAATGCAGTTCGGCAATGCCTGACGTCACCGATTCAAAGTGAATGGGAAGCGTTGATGCTGATGCCCCGTGAGAGAGGGGCGTCACAGACACCTTCTGCTCACCAGTTGGAGGGGCGTGGTTAAGTATGTTAACCACGCCCAATATCTAAGCCATACGTAATCTAAGAATAATTGAAAACATTCAGGATTTTCAACAATTCTATTTTTTCTTTATTTTATCTTAATGAAAGGCACAGATGAGTCTGCTTGTTAAGTTGTGACGTACCAGTGACGTTTGAAATACTGTTTCCAAGCTGCTACTCATGTTAATTGAGAAAATATTCGTTTATTAGCACTTTTCAGTCATATCACACACTAAAGTGAAATCATGGTGTACACAAGAGTCTCTAGACTTGCTGCATCACAGACACCAATATTTTAACAATTTATAATACATTAATCACTTATATTTATCCATCTGATGGATACATGTATTGCGATTGTGATTTTCGAAAGTAATACATTGCTTTGTAAACATTTATCATTACCATATGTTGAGCCTCCCCGTACAGTTTGATATGACGCTTGGACCCGGAAGCCACAATATTTTCATGGTTTATGGAGTTTTATAAGCATTAAGGGCGTGTCAGAATCCACTTTTGCTATTTTAAGGACGGAAAAATCCGCTTTGCGCTGCGGCACATGGTCTAACAGGGTTGAGCTTATTCTATTAATAAGTTATAGGTGTGTTTTGAAAATAAACAAATCATAGTCTCATCTCCCATTCCCTTTAAGAGTCAGTTGCGTCGCGCCATAGCACATTTGTTATTTACATGGCAGACTTTGTAAGCGGAAAAACGGAGCGCTTCACTAGCGAGAAAACAGTTAAACAGACCATCTGCAGTGTGAGAATGAGAGAATAAGCCTCCTCATTCTTTACTTTCACTTTCACTCTCTTTCGTGGATAAGGAAACATGTTGTACGCACAGACATTCATTAGCCTACATAATTCCGTTTAAGCGCAAAGATTTTTTTTCAAAACTATTTCTAAATTCAGTTCTAATTTCCAGCAAACGAATAAATGGACAATAATAATGAAGTGTGGTAAAAAAACTGAGTTATATCCAAATACACATGCTATGCCCCATATGGTTCAAAACCTGACAGGTGGGCAAATCTAAGCTTGTTTTTAATAAAACAAATATAAATATGCATATAATAAATAATACTGCTAATAATAATAACATTATACAAAAGCAATTTATCATGAATAAACTGAAAAAGCCCCCCGAGATGATGAAGGCATGAAAGCAGTGGTTTTTATAATTATGTAGAAAGTAATAATTTTTGTAATATTTCATTACTTTAATTCTTTTTCATTTGTAAAGATATTTGAGTATTGCTGTACATTCTGTGTGTATTAAGCAATGCTTAAGCGAGGCGCACAACTGACACGCTCTGTGCTGGACTTTTGACTTGGTCTCAGCTGGTCTATTGTGCAGTCTATTTTAGTTCCTCAAAATAGCAACGCGCCTTAACACACCTCCTTTTTTAGACCAGAACGCCTATGGGCGCACATACGAGCGCAAATGCATTTGCTATTTAAACAGCGTGGTGCAAAACGTCAAAATGACACTTGCGTTAAGCTGAAACTAGCAAACAACAATTGCGTAGCACCTTGCGCCGCATTGAGCCGGGTGTAGGATAGAGCCCTAAAATTGATTTCTCTTTATATCAATGTTTATATACTTTATTTTGTATATATTTACTTTTTATATTTAAAATGACCACATTTTTACTCGCAATTGCAATTACTTCTCTAATTTGCTATAGTTTACTCAAATATTTCTTCATAATTGTAGCATTATATCAGAAATGTTCAACGTGCCATGTGACTGCTTTTTTTTTTTACTTTCACAAATGCAACAGTTTCTCAATTGCAATTTTCCTTGTATGTTTTCTTGTCTATATTACAAATGGACAATAATTTCAGTCATAATTTATCCAGACAGTGAATTCATTTCTGAGGATTTTGTATTCTTCAAGTAAAATTTGCCAGTGCAACTTTATAACTCACAATTCTGACATTGTCTTTTTAAAAACAAAGACGAAAAGGGTTTACAGAACAAAACAGTACGTTTTATACAACTACAAATGATGCTTGTTTTGTACATTAGCATGTGTCCTGAATGATTTTATTTTATTATTGATGAGATGATTAACACAAGTCATCCACTAAAATGTTATCCAGCATACGTCAGTTTATATACCAAACATTATCTGCCATATTTAATACAAGACCTATTCAACAACATATTAAAGATTATTAAGACTAATACTGATGAATTCATTAGGTTTCATGCATTTGACAGCAGTAATAACTTACAATATACTACAATTGTGTTTTCTTAGTGTAATCACATTATGCTGAATGATTATTTCACCCATATTTTGACATTTTATGTTATTTGAAAGACTAAAGTCAACACTTTACTTGCATTATCCACCTATATAAAATCACTTTTGTAAGTTTTATTAGATGTGAACACTAAAATGGGATGCCACAGATGCAAATGTATGGCCGTAGTACTGTTGCAATATATTTTATGTAATGCTAAGCTGCTTCTAACATTGGTTTCAGATGAAACTGTGATGTGAATGCAATCTGATATACAGGGTAATCTACTTACGCAAGATGAATATCCCATAACCTCATCCAGACCACATTGGTCATTCTTAAAGTCGATACCAAATCAAAAATGACCCTATTTATTTGCCTAATTCAGTTCCTGGTCTTATTGTGTACGATTCATCAGTGTATGTTATTGTAAAGAGAAAAATTATATTTTATCAAAATGTAATCAATGCCATGTGGCTAATCACTTTCTGTCTGCTGCCATGACAATGCTGATTGCATCACAAGAACATATACAGTATCATTTCATAAAGTCTAATCTATTCATTTTGCACAGGGGTCACCAAACTTGTTCCTGGAGGACCGGTGCAGATTTCCTGCAGATTTTAGCTCCAACCCTAATCAATTGAATCACACATGAACAAGCTAATTAAGGTCTTACTAGGTATACTTGAAACATCCAGGCAGGTGTGTTGAGGCAAGTTGGAGCTAATTCCTCCAGGACCGAGATTGGTGACCCCTGATTTTGCATTTAAAAGTACCCCCATTATGATATTTTAAAAATTCTGCTAAAAAGGCCAGGTATTAGCATGTTTTAAATCACATTTATACATGTATTTAGCATTGTCCAATTCTGATATAGTTGATATGTTAATATAATATCTTAATGTTAGGTGTAAATTGCGCCTAAGCGGTCAGTTGGCAAGCTTGAAACATTTTAGACCCTGTTTACATTGTATAAAGGCGCATATTAGACAGCGTTTACACCTGTATCTAGTACCATACCTTGTAACGGTATTTATACCAGGTATATAGGGGACAGACATGTCCAAAAGTGGTCGAGATTTTAAAACAAATTAAATTTAAACCCTGTTTACTTGTTTTTTGCATGTGCACTTGCATTCTCGTAAATTTTATCACAAGTGGACAAGACTTAAAATGTGTATAAATGTTCTGATAATGGTAAAAACAGGTATGAACGGGGTCTCAAACTTTTTGAGTTTATTGACTTTTGACCACTTCAGCCACGTTTTTATTACAAGTGCACATGCAAAAAACAAGTATAAACAGGGTTTAAATTTTGTTTGTTTTAAAATCTCGACCACTTTTGGACATGTCTGTCCCCTAAAAAGTCAATAAACTTAAAAAGTTTGAGACCCCGTTCATACCTGTTTTTACCATTATCAGAACATTTATACACATTTTAAGTCTTGTCCACTTGTGATAAAATTTACGAGAATGCATTTTTAAACCTGGAATGAACAGGGACAAAATAATCAAAAGTGGATGAGCTCAAAACATTTTAGACTTCAAAACACTTCTTAATACCATGTATGAATTGTGCAGAAGTGATTTTTATATTTGTTTTTAACATGTCTACTTGTAATCGGATTAACAAAAAATTCTTATATAAACACGACCAAAGTGGTCAAAAGCGGACAAGTATAAAAGTGCTTTCGCATATAGCTGGTTTGACGAAAACTCATAGTAATCACCAACACTATCTGACGGCAATTTGTAACTTTTTGATTTAGTGGCTAATTTGTATGAATTCATACAAATCTCATTCACATAATTTACTCATTCCACGATGACGATTGTACGGTTTAGTGGTGGAGTTTGGCGTCACACCTCTTTTAAAAATAATACTGAACATGAATTTGTACAAAATTAGCCACTAAACTGACAAAATGTTAAATACTAACGTTTCCCCTTGAGATCAGGCTGTAATACCCTGAAGATGATTGAAAGAAGTTCAAATGTTTACACCTCGTTTACAACAGTTTCTAGCTATCCACTTTTAACTAGATTGAGGAAAATGAATCTTATTAACAGATGTAAACCATGTAGAAGGTCAAAAGTGGACAAGCACAAATCATCTTAGACTCCAAAACGTATCTTAATACAAAGCGTAAATTAGGCAGAAGTTGTCAAAAGATTTTTATTCTTGTTTTTAACAAGTCTACTTGTAATTGGATTAACAAAAAAACCTCCTAAAATCAAATGTGAACTTGACCAAAGTGGTCAAAAGTGGACAAGTATAAAAGTGCTTCCATGTTTAACGGGTTTGACAAACTCATAGTAATTATCTATATACCATGTTTAAAGTTTGTGTACTAACATTTAAACTTCTCAACTTGCGGAGGAGTTTTTTTACAAAAAATGAGAGTTTTTACAAATTTAAGTAGATGGAACATATAACAATTAAGTTATAAAACAAACTCAAGAATTGGGTGGTTTCAGCTCATTTAAACAAATAGTTTGAACAAAAAGCAAACGTCATTTTTTATGTACTGTAAAAATTCAGGGTTCCACCAATCCATTTGTGTTGAGACAACATGAATTAAGTTAACTTGTACAATTAAGTTGCCCCCCCCCCCCCCCCCCCAAAAAAAAAAAAAAAAATTGTGTTGTTTCAGCTAATTTTAAGAATTTTGAGCTAACAGCAAACATAATTTTTTGAGTCCACTTGTACTTGTATTAACAGGTGTAAACAGGGTAGAAGTGGTCATAAGTAGGCCCACACGGAATCTGCGAGCACAGAAATCCGCAGATTTTAACCCCATCATTGAGATTATTTAATTACTTGACAAATATGAAAATGTTCATATGATTTATTTACAATACAGTTTGTAAAGTAATACACTGTAAAAAGCGATGATTTTAAAAAAATGAGTAAACGTACTGTTCTAAAAACAACTATTTAATTTTACTTTTAAAAATGTATGCATTTCTGTTGTAAGTTAGAACTGTTGACTTAATGAATTTTTTATAATTATGCACATAGTTAATTTACTTAGTAATTTGAAGGCAATAAGTTTACTTACTTTATCAAGGAATCACTTTTTACAGTGTATTTTCTGTTTTTAGTAGAGATATTATATAAGAGACTTGCCTTGTTTATCAAATAAGTGGATCTAATTGGATTTGCATTGTAAACAAAAAAAAAGTTAAAAAGGTAGTATTTTTTATTTCATGTTTTAAGTTTTTTAGTTAGGAATCCTTTCAAAATCCTTCTGCATAAATCCGCAGATTTAAAAAAAAAATATTTTGCAGAAATAGCAAAAAATGCCTGCCGATTCTGTCTGGCTCTAGTCAGAAGTGGCCACAAACTCAAAGTGTTTTTGATTCTGTTCACACCAGTTTTTAACATTATCCACTTGTGCTCAGATTAACAAAAACGCATCTTAAAACCAGGTGTAAACTGGGAAAAGAAGACATATATATTTTTTCTGCTTTTAGCATGTCCACTTGTAATCAGATTTATGAAACTCACCAGATGTAAACAGAGCTGGTGCTCAAAAAGTGGATCAGTTCAAACCTTTTAGACCCCTTTAAAACAGTATAACCGCATTGTAGAAAACGCTGGGTTCCACCAATCCATTTGTGTTGGGACAACATGAAGGAATAAAGTTAACTTATTAGTTTTTACAAATTTAAGTGGATTGAACATCAAACAATTAAGTTGTCCCAAAACAAACTCAAAAATTGTGTTGTTTCAGCTCATTTTAAACAAGTAGTTTGAACAAACAGCAAAAATAATTTTGAGTGCCCTTGTACTTGTATAAACAGGGTAGAAGTGGTCATAAGTAGGCCCACACGGAATCTGCAAGCACAGAAATCCACATATTTTAAGCCCGTCATTGAAACAATTTATTTGACATATATGAAAGTAGTATTTTCTGTCTTTTAGTAGTTATATTATGTGAGAGACTTGCCTTGTTTATCAAATAAGTGGGTCTTGCATTGTAAACATTTTAAAAAAGTTAAAAAAAAAAAAAAAAAGGTAGTATTTTTTATTTCATATATTAGGTTTTTTAGTTATGAATCCTTTCAAAATCTTTCTGTGTAAATTTGACAAATTTTGCGCCGAAATGGCAAAAAATGCCTGCCGATTCTGTCTGGCTCTAGTCAGAAGTGGCCACAAGCTCGAAGTGTTTTTGACCCCGTTCACACCAGTTTTTAACATTATCCACTTGTGTTCAGATTGACAAAAACACATCTTAAAACCAGGTGTAAACTGGGAAAAGAAAACAAATAAATATTTTTTTCTGCTTTCAGCATTTTTGCTTGAAATAAGATTATTAAACTCATTATAATACCAGGTATGAAGAGATCTGAAGTGCCTTAAAGTGGATACAGTCAAATGTATTAGACCAGTGTTTCCCAACCCTGTTCCTGAAAGCACATCAACAGTACATATTTGGATGTCTCCCTTATCTGACCCATTAACTTCAGGTTTCTAATGTTCTGATGATTTGATTCAGGTGTGTTTGAATAGGAAGTAATAGTGAAAATGTGTACTGTTGGTGTGCCTTCAGGAACAGGGGTGGGAAACACTGTATTAGATCAGTTTCCAGCATATCCACTTGTAATTGGATTACCAGGTGCAAATCTCTGTATTTAACATCATCCACGTCCAGAAATTTCATTGTTTCAGAAATTTCATTGAGTTCAGATTCACATCTTTCATTCTGGAGACAATAACTCCATTTATCAGGCATTTTCATCTTTAAAACTTTGCAGACTTTTTTAATGTTCAAAAACGGCTAGATTGCACACCACATAAAAAGTAACGTCCAAAAAAAAAGCATAATGGGGCACTTTAAATATTCAGTTTCACTCCGATTATGCAAGTTAAGGTTTCACAAAACCTCCAAATGACTCAAAGCTGCTCCTTTTAAGTATTGAGATCCACTCAAGTTGTCACCATGAGTGTGTTTCCCAGTGAAAGTGATGCCCGCCCGCTCTGATCCAGGCATTGGAAGGTCTTAGTTCACACGTGCACACACACATCCAGAAGTTACACAAGCCCATGAAATTGCAGTTGTGTCACTTGGAACCGAAAGTGTCAAGAGGAATTAATGATAAGGTGACAGGCTTCACGAAATGTTGATTGAGAAATAAATAAATATGGAGGGCAGACCTTCCTCCAAACCCCCCTCCTCTAATCCTTTATTTTAATTTTCACGTTTGGCGCTGGCGTGTCACCCAGATAAGCCGGTCCAATATTCGCACGCTGGCTCAGCCGTGAGCTTCTCAGCTGATGCTCTGCTTCCCTGCCAGGGAAGGACGGGCACCGCCTGGCATTCAGAGAGCGCGTGTGTTCCAGAAGGGTTGAGTGAGTGTGTGTGTGTCTCTGTGTGTGTGTGTGTGTGCGTGTGTGCGTGTGTGTGTGTGTGTGTCTGACTCAGGTTTGGCCTGCATTTGTGAAAGGAAAAGCAGAAATAGCCTATATTGTTGGGATCTCAAAAAAAAAAAATAAATAAATAATTCAAATTTAAAAATAATAATAACAATAATGGGACAATAATTGTATTCAATCATTTCTTTGATTTCAGACTGGTAATATCTTTCGGTTCTGCATATTAAAAATAATAATAATAATAAATGCATTTTATTAATAATAATAATAAATACATAATAATAATAATAATAAATACATAATAATAATAATAATAATAATAATAATAATAAATACATAATAATAATAATAATAATAATAATAATAATAATAAATACATAATAATAATAATAATAATAATAATAAATACATAATAATAATAATAATAAATACATAATAATAATAATAATAATAATAATAATAATAAATACATAATAATAATAATAATAATAATAATAATAATAATAAATACATAATAACAACAACAACAACAATTGTAATTATTATTATTAAATTAAATGTATTTATTATTATTATTATTATTAATATTATTAAATAAAATGCATCTTTATTTTATTTGCTTTTAGAAATTCTCAAATAATGTTTCAGTGTGGATTGCCAGGATTTAATGAATTTAAAATTATGTAATGACTTGCATTTTTTAATTAATCTGAAAATGTAATTTTTTTAATAAATATGTAAATATTTGATATCTAAACTGTATTTTTAAATTATTGCTATTTATATTTATATTATTACAAAAGCATTTATGTGAGTTTTTTAATAACATCTGGAAATTCATTTTCGGTTACAGCTTGACAAATTTGTTTTAAATATTTCATTTAATAATATTGTTTACATGTAATTGCAATTAAATGTATAACTGGGATTGCATATTTAATTACAATTATATTTAAACAATATTATTATTAGTTTATATAAAATGTTTAAAATAAAAACATAAAACACTGAAAATATGAAACTGAACAAATGTTCACTTATTTAATGTTTATAAGGTTATAACATATATAATACTATATTTTTATGAAAAAAATTAAATATATATATATAATTAAATAAAATTTAATATAAATTAATTAATTAAATAATTAATTTAAATAAATAAAATTTAAATTAAATAATTAATTTAAATAAATGTAAATTAATTATTTAATTAAAATGAATTAATAAATAATTTATGAAATTAAATAAATTAACATTAATTGAACAAATAAAACAAAACTCAAATAAATTACATAAATTAATTTAAAAAATAAATATAATTCAAATAAATAAATTCAAATAAATAAGTAAAATTCAAATAAATTAATTAATAAAAATTCCTTAAAATTAATTACAATTAATATAATTAATTAATTCAAATAAATAAATAAATTAATTGTGAAAAATAAATAAAAAAAATAAATAAAATTTTAATTAATTAATTTAAATAAATTAATTTAAAAAACACACACTAATATTTAAAAAATACAAATAATTATTTGATTTAAATAGTAATATTCAATGTAGTTTCTCAGTTGTCAACTGAAGCAAATATAATATTCTAAGTAACACCATAACATTGTGCCACCATTTTTCAAATGCGCAAACATCACAAATGTTCTTCTGAAAACATAAATAGCCAATAACTTATTGTGGTAAATAGTGTTGTAGTGAGTTTAGCATGTGCTGCCGCAGCTCACGTCTGTCATCACTGTGATATGTCACATGAACTGCCATATCTTTGCTGTACAGTGTCAGAATAATGTCTCTGAGTATAATCAGTCGTACAGCCATAACCGTAATGGCTGGAGTGGAGAGCTCTGTACACGCACACAGAGAAAGCCCTGGTGTAAGAGGAGAGAGTGTTATCTGCTGCTGAATGTAATCCGCTGCTTGTCTGCCAATCCACTTAAAACAGGGCAGACTGCGTGAAATGAACAGCACCTGTTCAGCAACACCTCTTCCTCAAACGGTTTACAACTTACAGTCTCTGCATGTATGGAGGGACGATATGGACTTATGGTGGTGTGTGTACATTTTTGAAGCATCTGAAGCATTATTATAATATATGTGTGTTTAAAAACATGCCAAGTTAACATACAGTGGTGTGTAAAAGTGTTTGCCCCCTTACTGATTTCTGATGTCATGGTTTAATGTTTCAAATCATTAAACAAATTTAAATATTAGTCAAAGATAACACAAGTAAAACCATTATGCAGTTTTAAAATGAGGGTTTTTATTATTAAGGGAAAACAAAATGCAAAACTACATACCCCTAAACCTGATAACTAGTTGGGCCACCCTTAGCAGCAACAACTGCAATCAAGTTTTCGATAGCTTGCAATGAGTCTGTTACAGTACTGTGGAGGAATTTTAGTCCACTCATCTTTGCAGAATTGTTGCATTACAGCCAGTTTGGAGGGTTTGAGGATGAACCGCCTTTTTAAGGTCCTGCCACACAGCATCTCAATTGGATTCAAGTCAGGACTTAGACTAGGCCACACCAAAGTCTGCATTTTGTTTTTCTTCAGCCATTTAGAAGTGGACTTGCTGCTGTGCTTTGGATCAATGTCCTGCTGCAGAACCACTACAGAGTTCACTAACAGATGGCCGGACATTCTCCTGGAGGATATTTTGGTACACAGCAGAATTCATGGTTCCATTTTTCACAGGAAGTCTTCCAGGTCATGAAGCAGCAAATCAGCCCCCAACCATCGCACATTCACTACCACATTTTACTGTTGGTATGATGTTCTTTTCTGAAATGCAGTGTAAATTTTACACCCCACATGACGAGATACACACCTTCCAAATGTTCAACTTTTGTCTCGTTAGTCCACAAAGTATATTCTCAAAAGTCTTGGGGATGATCAAGATGTTTTCTTGCAAAACTGAGACAAGCCATCATGTTCTTTTTGCTCAGCAGTGGTTGTCCTCTTGGAACTCTGCCATGCAAACCATTTTTTCCCAGTCTCTCTTTCTTATGGTGGAGTCATGAACACTCACCTTAACTGAGGCAAGTGAGGTCTGCAGTTTCTTTTATGTTTTTAAATCACATTATGGAGTTTTGATTTTGGTTTTCCCTTAATAATAAAAACCTTCAATTAAAAACTGCATGATGTGCTTGCTTGTGTTATCTTTGACTAATATTTAAATTAGTTTGATGATCTGAAACATTAAACAAAACATGCAAAAAAAAAAAAGAAGAAATCAGTTAGAGGAAAACACTTTTTTTACACCACTGTATTCTACAGACAATACCCCATAATGACCATGTGAAAAAAGATTTTTTGAAATTGTTGCAAATTTATTAAAAATAAAAAACCTGAAAAATCACATGTACATAAGTATTCATGGCCTTTGTCAATACTTTGTTGATGCACCTTTGACAGCAATTACAGCCTCATGTCTTTTAAATATAATGATGCCACAAGCTTGGCACACCTGTCTTTGGGAATTTTTGCCCATTCCTCTTTGCAGTACATCTCAAGCTCTATCAGGTTGGATGGGAAGCAATGGTGTACAGCCATTTTCAGATCTCTCCAGAGATGTTCAATAGGATTTAGGTCTGGGCTCTGGCTGGGCCACTCAAGGACATTCACCGAGTTGTTGTGAAGTCACTATTGATATTTTGGCGGTGTGCTTTGACATCTCAAGAATGATCAGTGGAAACAGAATGTATGTGAGCTCAATTTAGAGCTTCACGACAAAGGCTGTGAATACTTCTGTACACGTGATTTTTCAGCTTTTCTATGTTTAATAAATTTTCAAAAAATCTTTTTTGACATTGTCATTATGGGGTATTGTGTGTACAATTTTGAGGGAATAAATTAATTTAATCCATTTTGGAATAAGGCTGTAACATAAACAAATGTTGAAAAAGTGAAGCGCTATGAATACTTTTTGGATGCACTGTATGTATATATATATATATATATATATATATATATATATATATATATATATATATATATATATATATATATATATATATATATATATATATATATATATATATATATATATATATATCAGGATATAAAACACAGTATTTTTTTGGTATTTATGACTATTTTACAGTCTCTGGTATTTATTGTGCTGATATCAATGATGATACTTCATTTGTATCTACTGAGAGTTGTAAAAGTCATGTTTTAACCAAAAATAAGTAAAGACATTCAGCTATTGCTAGTAATGCTTAAACCAGGGATGCCCAAACTCAGTCCTGGAGGGCCGGTGTCCTGCAAAGTTTAGTTCCAACCCCAGTCAGACACACCTGGGCTAGCTAATCAAGCTCTTACTAGTCTTTCTAGAAACATTCTCGCAGGTGTGTTAAGGCAAGTTGGAGCTAAAATCTCCAGGACTCCACCCCTCCAGAACCAAGTTTAGACACCCCTGGCTTAAACTGATCAAACATGAAGACAATAAACACTATTGTGTTATATCTGTGTTCTTTTATCGGTGTTCTTCGAGCCATTCTGAGTGTTATATGAATGAAGTATAGCCATGCTAATTAACCTAGCCTCACCACTGTACAGAAAACCATAAAATGGTATGATTCCTTCCTCATTCGATGTTCTGAAACCAAACCCCCAAACCAAAAACCAAATCTCAAACTTGACTGATGTTTTGAAGTGAATCTGGAGTAAAAGTATGCTATTAAATCTCTTTGTTTGTAAACAGGCTCAAAACTGTATCACGCATGTGCTTCTGTGGTTCATTTATTTATTGCACACTATAAACCCTAGACCAAACCAGTTCCAGATTGTAGAGACAGATCCCAGATTGTAGGTTTTTTGTTATTGTCGCAAGAAGGCTACTTCTTAGATATCAAAAACAATATGATATGACCCAAAAGGTTTGACCTCTCTAAAATATTTATGATGCCCGTCCTTCCAGATGAAGCCAGGAAAGAGGGATTATACTTTGAAATTGAAGGGCTATATTCAATGAGATATACTGAGATATACTTTGCATGGGCATTTTTTGTAAGAGTAAGGTGAAGTATTTATACAGTTCTATAAAGTTCTATCAAATACTTGTTCAAATCCAGTTGGTGTTTCTTTCTTCAGTTGAACAAGGAAGATATTCTGAAAAATGCTGGGAAAATAATAAAATTAAAATTTATTAATGCAAATAAAATAAATTAGAAAAAAATTATAATTATTTAATTTTTTTAAAAGTTAAATTTATTTAAAATGTTTTTTAATTAAATAAATTAATAATTAAAATTTTTATTTAAAAAAATGAAAAACAAATAAAAAATAAAAAATAAAAATGAAATAAAAAATTTTAAAAAATTTTAAATAAAAATTATTAAAAAAAAATTAAACATTTAATAAAAAAAAATGTAAAAATGTAAAAATGTAAAAATAAAAAAATGTAAAAATGTTAAATAAAAAAATTTCAAATAAATAAATAAATGGATTAAAAAAAATTAAATTAATTAAAAAATAAAAAATTACATAAAAACAATTAATAATTTTTTAAAAATAAATAAATAAACAAAAAATTCATTCATTCATTCATTTTCTTTTTGGCTTAGTCCCTTTATTAATCTGGGGTCGCCAAAGAGGAATGAACCACCAACTTATCCAGCATATGTTTTACGCAGCGCATGCCCTTCCGGCCGCAACCCATCACTGGGAAACATCCATCCATACACACTCATTCACACACATACACTACAGACAATTTAGCTTACCCAATTCACCTATACCTTATATTTAGACTTGTGGGGGAAACCGGAGCACCCAGAGGATACCCACGCGAACACGGGGAGAACATGCAAACTCCACACAGAATTGCCAACTGACCCAGCCGAGGCTCGAACCAGCGACCTTCTTGCTGTGAGGCAATCTCGCTACCATGATTCCCAAATAAAAAAATTAATTAAAAATAAATAAACATTTTTTTTTTTAAATAATTTTTTGAAAATGGTTTATATTTCCTATTAATTATGGTTGCCAAAATGAATTGTTTCTACAATGCACTGCTTTCTGACATAATTTGTTGCGGCAGCATGGTAAAGGATAGGAGATGTGTGTGACTGCATAAACAATGCATAAAAATAAATCTGATGCCACATACATAGCTGTAAATGTAGCATTTAGATAAAAAAATGTTGATTTTTTTTGAACCCCTGTGAGTCCCTATCCTGGATAACTGCAAACACTAATGGTTTGTGCGTTAAATCATTTGGTCTGATGAAATGCAGTGATGATACAAGAAACCACGAGTAAGTCAGAAAAGATGTGAACAGCTCCTGTTAATATGATGAATGCTGAAATGTGTCCTGGGGATCACAGTCGGCTCATTGCAGAGATTGTTGGCCGGTGAAGAGGCGTTAAATGCAGGTTGCGTGTGCGTCCAACAAAGCTATCAGGAAACAGTTGGAAACCGCTCATGAACTTGTGACTCTTCTCTCTATTGTCATTTTTGTGAGTTATGAAAATGTTCCGAAAAAAGTGTGAAGGTTAAACTCTCAGCCACGATGCCAGCAGGTTGACATGTGGTTGCTAGGGAGGTTGTTTACTGGACCAAGTAAAGAAAAAAAATGTTTCAGTACATAATGCTCTAAATATGGCTCAGTTTCCACTTTAAATGTAAACATAGTGTAAACATAAATCTTCACCCATAATATTTAGTCTGATATGCAGATCTGAACGCACAGAAACAAACAAATAAAATATGTAAAAAAAAAAAACACTTGATTCGAAGCTCATTTCAGGTTTGTAATATGACTAATATTTATTCATTACATTTTTTCAATTATTTCAAGTATGTAATTTATTCAATTAAATATTTAATCATTAAAAAGATTTGAATAACATATAGCATTGTTATATCACTAATGTTTTATTATATTTAAATGTAACTAAATTAGTTGCAAGTTCTGTTTTTCAGTGACTTTCAGTGACCCTTTTTAAATTGTTTATAAATAAATAAAAATTATTATTATATACAGTTTATAAGTATACACATTGTAATTGTATACAGTTTAGAAATAAAAATATATAAATTAGATATTTATATAATAAGGTATTTTAAGTAGGATTTTAAACCACATGAATTTAGGAAAACTAAGTTATATAATATTTTTACATTTAGATATTTGACCCATTAATTAGTATCTATCTATCTATCTATCTATCTATCTATCTATCTATCTATCTATCTATCTATCTATCTATCTATCTATCTATCCAGGGATGGGCGGTATTTATGATACATGTATTTCAAATATGTATTTTAAATACAAAATAGTATTTTGTAATTTGTATTTGCTAGGGTTGATGAAAATGGGTTTATATTTTGTATCAAAATACTTTAGTGTTTTGTATTTTTGTATTATTAAAATACTGTAAAATACTTAGGATGTAAAATACTTATGATGACTTCATAAAAATGTGGTCTTAATTAGTGGTGTTTTCTCAGTTATTTGCCAAGGCTTGAGATTGGACTAGAACATTGATTAAAATTGAAGAAGTTGATCAATGCTTTGAGTATGGATGGAAATTATGCATCACATATAAAGAAAGTAACAGACAAATAGCAGGGGTAAATTCGGTAGCAGGTCAAAATCAGACAGGAAAATAAGACAAACAACATAAAATGTCCTCCAGTGGCAATACAATACTTTATTGGCTGTTTCAAATGCCAGTATTTGATCTGCAGGTGCTCTTTAAAGTTAATTACAAACTTTGACTTAGTTAATCAGTATAAGAAAAAAATATTAAATAATACAGTCTACTGGTCAAAAACTCACTTTTTTTTTTTTTTTTTTTGAGATATCGTGCTTTAGATTGTGTTTTGAAGAGTACAATTGCAACAAAAACATGCTTTATGGTAACTGGAAATGTTAAGTAGTTTTCAGAAATCGTGATTTTACATGGAGTATTGAAGATTTCAATTGCAAAAATGTAAAAAAAAAAAAAAAAGAAAAAAAAAGACTTTTAAGAGATGGTAGCAATTTTTTACAATCAATAGATTCATCCAATGTTTTTACAGTGATTAAAGAGATAATCTTCCAGACAGGATTTTCTCTTTGAAATTTGTACAAAATCTATACTAAAATCAAAGAGAAACACAAGTTTTATGAATACCATCTCATGTCCAGTAGCAGTGAATGAGTTGGCAGAGAAGCTGACTTAAACTTGCTCAGAGAAACTCATTTTTTACTTCACTTTTACTCTTTTTTTTGTACTTCACCAAATCAGTTTAATGCTGAAGGGATTGATGGAATATGCCCATTGATAGGAGGTTGGCGAAGAAATGTCATGCTTCCTTGAAAAAGTATTTTGTAGTATTTTCAAAATACAGTATTTTATTTTGATACATTTGTGGCTGCTGTATTTTGTAGAATATTTTGATACACTTAAAATTGAGGTATTTGGTATTTAAAAATAATACATTTTAATGCATTTTTGTCTATCTATCTATCTATCTATCTATCTATCTATCTATCTATCTATCTATCTATCTATCTATCTATCTATCTATCTATCTATCTATCTATCTATCTATCTAACCAGCCGAGGCATGAGCAGACTGTCTCAATCCGTTCCCCAAGTGACCTATAGGAGGCGGCGTTTCTACACCTAGTCAAAAGTAAGCGCTCTTTTTTGGCCTGAGTCCTGCTTTGTTCCAGCGTCCGTCGTATGTCACCCAAAGGGGATTTATGGAGCGCTCGGAGGAAGACAAGTCCAATATATGAGACACCTCATATAACAACATCCTCCATTTGAACAATTAAGGGCACAATGCGGTCTAAAAAAGATGCACTTGGTATATGACAGGCACGCTCGCACACGCCACCGCTACTATCTCCAGCTGGAATGATACTGCACAAAAGCCCCGAACACTGACTCTATTGACTGCTCATCGGTGGCGTAACTCAATCGGGGTAAGAATGCGGACGGGCGGTGGGATGGGGGCGAGATATGGAGAGACGGGTAGGGCTCTCATTTGTCAGGCCGCAGTGCATCAGTGGAGCGTGAACGGCACACACAAACCATGAGGGCTCGGCCCCGACACCCTGCACCCGCTGTCAGGGTGCCGTCACAGTCCCGGCCCCAGGCATGGGGGAGGGTTAAGAGCCAAGGCCACTGGGAGAGTTAATGATGCCTGACCGAAGGGACACACACACACACACACCTGCTTGATGTCTTCCACTGTGCGTCGCTCCCTCAGATGGGAAGATCCTGTTCGGGATACTGCTGATGTGGCCTGTGCCGAGTTTTGGGCTTTTGCTGCAATGTCTCAGGTTGTGCTCACTGAGAGGGATCCGTGAGACTGTAAAAAAAGGGGGAGAGAGGAAGCTTAGAAGACTGCTTAAATAAACTGCAGTTTGGAGTGTGGCAAGAGAATAATGTAGAAAACGTAGAAAAATAACTGCTGCAAAGTTGAAAGTTGAAAATGTGAATAAATTGCTTCATTTATGAACATGCACTTTTGCTGTGCAGAGTTCTATTTGTTACATATCAAGAGAATTACTGCAAATATGTAAATAGATAACTCAAATAGAGGTGAAGAATAAGCCTAGTTGACGCTACAAATGTTAGCAGTGCACTAATAGGCTGCAAAGCTGAAAATGTGAATAAATTGCTTCATTTATGAACATGCACTTGTCGTATTGAGTTTTAATTGTTACATGTCAAATACTGCAAAGAGGTGACATTAGACCTAATTTATGTTACACATGTTAGTGGTGTGCTAACAGGCTAGTCAAAATGTACACATTTAATTATTACACTTTTGTAATATTTAATTTTATTTGTTACGCATCAAGAGAATCACTGCAAATATGCCAATAGATAACTCCAAGTGAGGTGAAAATATGTTGACGTTACATATGTTAGCAGTGCTAACAGGCTGCAGAGATAAAAACATGAACGCATTTCTTAGTTTATAAACAAGTTAACTTTTGTAATATTTAATTTTATTTGTTACGTGTCCAGAGAATTACTGCAAATATGTAGGTGAAAATTAGACTTAATTCTAAGTCAAAGTCAAAAACCTCAATAAAATGTTTAATTTTTGAACATAAACGTTTGCAATATTGATTTTATTGGTTACACATTAAGATAATCAACTACAATTATTTAAACATCTACTGAAAAAAATTGTGAAAATAAGGCCTGGGGTGCGCTATAGGTGAATTGAATAAACTAAATTGGCCATGTCACAGTGTGGAACTGAGCAAAGACACTGTGACTGACAAACACGCATCACATTGCACAAATACATAAAATATATACACTTGTTAACATGGTCCGATTGCCAGAAAAACAATATGTATACACGGATCTTTGTTATGTTATCTGTATTGTGCATGTGTGTGTTTGTGTAATGTATATAGGTTGTTTTATTGTCTAAGGTTAACATTATGTTTATTTAAATATCTCAATTCAATGTCAAACAATAGCCCATATCATCATCCCATTCACACAAATGACCACAGACACATTTTCTTTTAAACAACATTTATTAACCAGCCATAGGAAAATTACATACACTTACCAGTTTCCATTCCTTAAACACCAAACCTGTTCAGATTACAAGCAAAGACATTTATACAGTCTTTTCCCGCCTTCACTTCAGAGCAGACATTTTTGATGACATCATCAGGGTCACGACCCCCTGGTTAGTGATATAAATCACTGCTCTGTGGTTTATATTTGTATTGGTTATTTGTTGTGTTGTATTTTGAGTTTTGTATGCATATTTATTTTCTTGATTAATTTCTACTTTTGTTTAATGTCTTTTTATGTATTTTTTCTGCACGTTAACCTACAACCTGCAGAATGGTTTAACCCATGGGTGGGGCCAATTAAATAAAATGGCCCCAAAACGTCACTCTGGGTGGGAAGTTGTAGGAGATGGTTGTATTGTGTGTGAGAGAGATTGATTATTAACAGGTTTTGTTCAGGTCATAACCTTGATTTAGCTGAACAAACCTGTATATACTTTGTAAATATTGTATACCTTATTGTTCTTTATTGTTATTTTGTCACTTTTACCTTTTTGCTGGATTTTTTTTCTTCACTTTGTGTCAAATAAATCACACTTCACTTTCACCAACAGCTTCTGTGACACTTTTTGCCTCCATCCACCCGGTCAATCGTAACAGGCCATATTATATGCGTGCGAATGAGTGTTTATGGATATTTCCCAGTGATGGGTTGCAGCTGGAAGGGCATCCGCTGCGTAAGACATATGCTGGATAAGTTGGTGGTTCATTCCGCTGTGGCAACCACAAATTAATAAAGAGACAAAGTCGAAAAAAAAAAAAGAATAAATGATGCTACACATATTAGCGGTGCACTAACATGTTCCAATGTTATGAGTAAGTGATCATACTTTTGTATAGGCTTAATAAAGAAATAATGTTAAGGTAAACTACTCAACCTTTGTTTCAAAGATGTCAGTCTGAATTCCTATAAGTGCCACATAGCCTACACACAAATGCTTTTAAGTGACTATATCTGGCCAATTCAGGACGTTTAGTGTAGTTTAAGATAATGTTGTCTCTGTGTTGTGTATAGAAACACAGTTTACACCTAGCAGAAGCATTTTAAGTGTGAAATCACAATGCAAGGTGTAAATAAGATTAGCAACCATCGTGCTAACATGCAAACACCTTTTCTTAATGAACCCAGTTTTTTAAACAGTTTATATAACTCGAGCAATCTGTTAGCTTTTCTATTGATCTCAGTGGTACAGTAGCTGCTTGACCACAATGTGTGTTAAACTTTAAGATTAAAGTAAATATTCAAAGTTGTAACCCTAAATTCATGGTTTTGTTTACAAAGACGCTGAACACATGCATTTTATGAGGGAAATCACAACACTGGAGATAAATAAATAAATAAAACTTAATCTGGTGTTAGCAATTTAGCCATTTAGTTAACTTCACACACATTTTCACATTGAAACCGCTTCCTCTAAATGCATGTCAGCCATCTTATAATTAACAGGCAGATTGTTACTGATTGGCAAAGACTAACACATCATGACAAGTTTGTATTACACCAAGCAATCTGTTAGCAGGCAACGCAGTGGCGCAGTAGGTAGTGCTGTTGCCTCACAGCAAGAACGTTGCTGGGTCGCAGGTTCGAACCTCGGCTGGGCTGGGTCAGTTGGCGTTTCTGTGTGGAGTGTGCATGTTCTCCTTGCGTTTGCGTGGGTTTCCTCCGGGTGCTCCGGTTTCCCCCACAGTCCAAAGACATGCAGTACAGGTGAATTGGGTAAGCTAAATTGTCCATAGTGTATGAGTGTGAATGTGTGTGTGGAAGTTCCCAGAGATGGGTTGCGGCTGGAAGGGCATCCGCTGCGTAAAATCGTGCTGGATAAGTTGGCGGTTCATTCCGCTGTGGCGACCCCGCAAGGGACAAAGCCGACAAGAAAATGAATGAATGAATGAATCTGTTAGCATTCCCATTCTCCTCAGTAGTACTTTGATTGTATCTAATACCCAAGAACATTGAAGATTAAAGTAAATACACAATGTTGTAGTCCTAAATTTAGTTTTTTTGTATAGTAAGTCAACTTGCACCTGTCAGAAGCATCTTAGATGGGAAATAACAACATTAAATGTGTGAAGAAGAAATTTGGTGTTAGCAATTAGCCATTTTACTAAACACCATTTCTTAATGTCTTTCATTAACAATCATGTTATGTTTCTGATTAGCTAGTTGTTGTTTTTTTGAGGGGATAAAAAACATAACAGAAGTTGGTTTACATATATTGCTCAACTTTTAAATTACGAACGATGCTTTTCACAAAATGTTTGTGTTATCTACTAGCAGGGGTTAACATAACCATGCTAACATATGCTAAATGTAGCCTGCAGGGACATTTACAGGGAGTGCAGAATTATTAGGCAAGTTGTATTTTTTGAGGATTAATTTTATTATTGAACAACAACCATGTTCTCAATGAACCCAAAAAACTCATTAATATCAAAGCTGAATATTTTTGGAAGTAGTTTTTAGTTTGTCTTTAGTTTTAGCTATTTTAGGAGGATATCTGTGTGTGCAGGTGACTATTACTGTGCATAATTATTAGGCAACTTAACAAAAAACAAATATATACCCATTTCAATTATTTTCACCAGTTAAACCAATATAACATCTCAACATTCACAAATATACATTTCTGACATTCAAAAACAAAACAAAAACAAATCAGTGACCAATATAGCCACCTTTCTTTGCAAGGACACTCAAAAGCCTGCCATCCATGGATTCTGTCAGTGTTTTGATCTGTTCACCATCAACATTGCATGCAGCAGCAACCACAGCCTCCCAGACACTGTTCAGAGAGGTGTACTGTTTTCCCTCCTCGTAAATCTCACATTTGATGATGGACCACAGGTCCTCTATGGGGTTCAGGTCAGGTGAACAAGGACGCCATGTCAATAGTTTTTCTTCTTTTAGACCCTTTCTTGCCAGCCACGCTGTGGAGTACTTGGACGTGTGTGATGGAGCATTGTCCTGCATGAAAATCATGTTTTTCTTGAAGGATGCAGACTTCTTCCTGTACCACTGCTTGAAGGTGTCTTCCAGAAACTGGCAGTAGGACTGGGAGTTGAGCTTGACTCCATCCTCAACCCGAAAAGGCCCCACAAGCTCATCTTTGATGATACCAGCCCAAACCAGTACTCCACCTCCACCTTGCTGGCGTCTGAGTCGGACTGGAGCTCTCTGCCCTTTACCGATCCAGCCTCGGGCCCATTAAGACTCACTCTCATTTCATCAGTCCATAAAACCTTAGAAAAATCAGTCTTGAGATATTTCTTGGCCCAGTCTTGAGGTTTCAGCTTGTGTGTCTTGTTCAGTGGTGGTCGTGTTTCAGCCTTTCTTACCTTGGCCATGTCTCTAAGTATTGCTCACCTTGTGCTTTTGGGCACTCCAGTGATGTTGCAGCTCTGAAATATGGCAAAACTGGTGACAAGTGGCATCTTGGCAGCTGCACGCTTGACTTTTCTCAGTTTATGGGCAGTTATTTTGCGACTTGTTTTTTCCACACGCTTCTTGTGACCCTGTTGACTATTTTGCATGAAACGCTTGATTGTTTGATGATCACGCTTTAGAAGCTTGGCAATTTTAAGAGTGCTGCATCCCTCTGCTAGATATCTCACTATTTTTGACTTTTCGGAGCCTGTCAAGTCCTTCTTTTGACCCATTTTGCCAAAGGAAAGGAAATTGCCTAATATTTATTCACACCTGATATAGGGTGTTGATGTCATTAGACCACACCCCTTCTCATTACAGAGATGCACATCACCTAATATGCTTAATCGGTAGTAGGCTTTCGAGTCTATACAGCTTGGAGTAAGACAACATGCATAAAGAGGATGATGTGGTCAAAATACTCATTTGCCTAATAATTCTGCACTCCCTGTATTTATTACGATATCTCAGGTAGCTGGAATAATTCTTTGTGTTTGTGTGTGTGTGTGTTATGGAAGACATTTAGATGGACAGAGAGGTCTCTTCTTGTGCTCTTCTGCTGTGTTTACAGTGGACTGGATTTAGGTTGGATCCAGACTGACCGCAGCACAGATCCCTTCTCCCTGGAATATCACCCAAAGCGGACATAATTACCGGCCAGCTGGGTTGGGGTTTTTAAAGCATGCGTAAATATACAGCGCCTCGGTGAAATTGACGTTCTGTGGGTCATCCACCTATAAATCATGTAAAACACACACTAACCGCCACATGCTGGACTGCGGTGGCTCATGCTGGTGGGAGTTTGTTGAGGGATTTTGTTGGAAGTGAAGAGTTTGGTTGTGGATCACACATGAGGATGTGTTCAATTTTCAGTTTGAGAAATGTAGTAAAATTTAAAAAGCAAGTGAAAGTTAAGTTATTAAAAGCAAATACTATTAAATTAATTGCAGAAATGTATTCTTAAAGGGCAATGAAACCCCCTGTCTCAGCAGAGTGTTTTCACACCTCTAGTTTGAAAAAAAGTCAGGAAAGTGGGGGTGTCCAGCTCTTGGAGTGTGGGAGTGTCGGGGGAGGGAAAGAGGGAAGGACTTGCAAAGAAGGGCGTTTCCAAAATCCTCCGCATTTCTCTGTAACTTATGTACTCGGTAGGTAGCGTCAGAAAGCCGTGTGTGTATAGACTATCCTGTCACAAAATGCGGCGAAAATCCTGCACGACGGGAATAGTTTGTGTTAACATGTTTACACTCGGAGAGCAGCATTTACAGCGGATCTTTCAGTCTATAATATTGTACTGTAATATTGCAGTGATATTAACATACTGTAAACTTAGTAACTAAATCATTTTGACTATTATGTCATTTATTAGGTATGTCTTTAAAAACTGAAAGAGCACTGCTGACCATACAAACTAACTTTGCAATCTGGGTTAAACAAAGGGCATTGATCACACACACTTACCAAATCTGTAGACAGACAATCAAACTGGAGCTGTGTCTTTTTTAAAAGGAGACGAGCGGCAAATCCGGATTTCATCATTTCCAGATGCTAAAAGCTCTCGGGTAAAAAATGTTCCTTACAAACGCGTTTCTGTTGCGTGTCGCGTGCACTGTAATCCACACGTGATTCCAGCAGCTCTCTCATAGAGGGAAAATGAAAACAAAACCTTCGTTGCAACACCGACGACCCGTGTCTCCAAATTTTAGTTCTTTCACTTGTTTTGGCAACACAACGTGGCGTCTCTCTGCCGTCTGAACACTGTAAACAGTCTCCGGAGCTTTCATGCATATTAATGAAGTTTCGCGTCATACACAATAGAGCGCACTGATTGGTTTGAAGCACGTCTTAGTCATGAATTAATGCCGCACACTCAGATACGTCACAATGTTCTCGAAAAGACAGACAGCCACTCTCCAGGCTGGATTTACACCTAAGTATCTCATGGCCGTGACGTAGCTTCAAAAATTCTTTTCAAACCGGAAGAACGAATTTGCTGAAAATAACGCAAAAACAACCAATTTTCACTTTTTAGTGCAATATATGTGTCCTAATAGTGTTTATAGCAGCGTGGGACACATATATGACTGTCAACAGCTCAAAAAATGTGTTTTGGTGTTTCGTGACCCTTTAAAGGACACCTATTTTACCCCTTTTTCAAGATTTAAGATAAGTCTTTTGTGTCTCCAGGATGAGTCTGTAAAGTTTCAGCTCAAAACACCCATCAGATTAATTATTATACCTTTCACAATATTAGATTTTCTGCTCTAAACACAATGTAGCTGTTTTTGTTGCCTGTGCCTTTAATGTTAGTTCTCCCCGCACACCGTTCCCACGTGCCTGTCAGAGTGTGCCTCAACCTCCGCCTCGGCTGCGTCAGATAAACAACACAGTGACAGACATGAAGGAAGCAGATCTCACGAAACGTGAGAAATACTACAGTAAGAACTTTCCCAATATTTATTTGATGTATATGTTGTGGAGTTAATTCAAGCCTTTCTGCAACGATGAGTCACACACAATGTCGTTAGAAAGTTCACGCTCACGCACACACAGCACTTGCATTTAACTTTGCACTGTTTTGCACAGCAAATGTGACTGGATACATGTTAATATCCACTGCTGTATGGATATCTGTTATGTTAATGTACAAAATAAACCTGATTTAATGTCCACAAACTGGAATTGAAGCTTCTTCGTTTATAATTGTACTGACACGCAGTGAATGATAAAGTGAAGATGGTAAAATCGCTGTAATTCATTACAAACATGCACTGTTTTAAAAACGTTTTAAACTTGTAAAACTCATTCCTGATCACATTTGATGATGATTGATGATCACAGAGAGCTGAACAGATCTTTTAATCCCGGTTGCTTTGTGCACATCCTGTCTTATTGATATGTTTATACGTGTTACTACGGAGACATGTTAATATGCGATGTCAATCAATTCGGTGGGCGGGAAAACTGCACTCCTACGTCACGTCGGCCTCAAAATGGGAGGGATTTGGATCCTATTTTAACATAAGTAAATTTAAAAAAGAGACTTATTTTTTTATATATACCCCCAATATGACTGTGGATGCACTATACTGAGACACAGTTCTGTCCAAACAGCTTACAAAAGATAATTTTCATCATAGGTGCCCTTTAAAATTTTTTTTTAGCATTGATTATCAATGTATTTTCATCTGAAACCAATCATTTAAATAGGTTTTCGCAAAATTTTGTGAGAGCGTAAAATTCCCCAAACCGATTTCACTACAGATTCACGGCATTGGCCATAAGAAAAGTGCATGTTTTGAAAGTGAATTTTAAGAGAGCTTTGCTTCATTTATAATTATTGACTTTTTTGGACCATTTAGATAAGGCTTACATGATCATACCTTTAAAGTTTTGCTGGTTTGGATTTATTAAAATAATCTCTGGTGCAATAAATCCCATACACACTAGGTCGATTTTCACTCACTTTTCGCTGTCATTTTTTAATGCCTCGTGACAAAACAACGGGCGCCAATGTGAGTATGTACATCAATGCACAAAACAGTAGGCGTAAAAGAGTCATTTAAAAAATACTTAGGCTGCATCTGAAATCGCATACTTCCATACTATATAGTACGCTAAAAACAGTATGCGAGTAGTATGTCCGAATTCACAGAATTCAAAAATCAATATGCTAGAAGTAACTGGATGACCTACTACCTTCCGGCAAGATTCTGAAGCGTGCATGGATGCTACGCTTTCCCGTGATGCACCGTGAGAGAATTTATGAATAGGAGTGAAGCGATACAACTGACACAGGTAGGTCACGTGATCATGACAAAATGGCAGATGTAGTACGTCCAAGTTTCATTCATACTACTCTCATTCATACTGTATAGAACATACTTTTCTAACAGTCATGTAGTAAATTGAAATTCAAAAGCAATACCTACTGAGAAGTAGGCGATTTCAGACACAGCCTTAATGAAGAAGATGCACGGAGGCAGGAAGAATGAGGAGCTGCTTGTATCATTGGTATAACAAACGCGACAGCATACTTCAAAAGTGTCGACAAGAGGGTGTTCAGATCAAATCAAGATCACATTAAATAGGACTCATTGGTGAGTTTCATAAAATTTTTTATGGTTAATATTCATTAAGCGCTATCTAATGTCAGGGAGTGATTTTGCACGTTCGAGTAAAAATCACTTAGGTATGAATGTCGAAAAAACGGTGACGAAAAACACTGACGATAAGCATGAGCGAAAATAGTTCAGGTGTGCACAAGCCTCTAGCGCAGTTCACTGAAGTAAGTGTGAACACCGCCATCCAAATTCTAGTGTGCACCAAACGTGTACTAAGACCGCTGAAAGATTGTCTCAGTCCGCTTTCAAACAGACTCTAAAGTGGGTTGACTAACATAAGAATATATAAGAACAAGTGTCACAAGGTTTGACAAAAAGGATGCTCAAACACACAATTTTTCCCCATTATAGGAGTTACATTGTTCATTACAGTTCGACACTGGCAGTTCAGACACTGTACAGTCCAGAAATATATATTTTTGATGCAGATCCTTGTTGGTGTGCAACTGAGGAATTCCTGGCACATTCTTCAGGAGTTCTCGGCTAATAAAAATACCATCATATGTACACACTTCCAACAAGCACGTTCAGACCCACATGAAACATTGCTTTGGATGTGCGGTAAGTTCCATGACAAAATATCCATCATAAAAGCTTTTTTTTATCTTTAGTTACGGTCTTTAAAAATGACAGCATGAACAACAAACAAACCACGACTCAGAGTATTAATGGACTCAATGTACAGTGCCCAGCATAAATGAGTACTCCCCTCACAGATCTCTCGTTTAACTTAATACTTCCTGTAGGATGCTTCACTCAAAAAAAAAAAAGATTTTTCTTGCTTGTTCAAACTACTTATTTAAAATGCGATGAATCAACACAATTCACGATTGAGTATTTTGGGGGACAACTTAACTGTTTAATGTTTAATCTACTATGTTAACTTAATTGATTTGTGTTAGGACAACATGAAGGAATTGTGTGGAACCCAGCATTTTTTTCTTACAGAGTGGACAATATTATACTGGTTACTCACTTTCAGCTTCCGGTTACTCACTGAAGCTAAGCAGGGCTGAGCCTAGTCAATACATGGACGGTAGACCACATGGGAAAACTAGGTTGCTGTGGGAAGTGGATTTAGTGAAGGGGACAACATACTGTCAGTGGGTGACGTCTTTCGGATGAGACGTTAAAACCGAGGTCCTGACTCGCTGGGGTCATTCCAAATCTCATGGCACTTCTTGTAAAGAGTAGGGGTGTAACCCCAGTGTTGTGGCCAAATTCCCTTGATTGGCCCTTACCAATCATGGCCTACCATTTACTGTATCCCCATCCACCAAACTGACTCCATCACTGTCTCTCTACTCTACCAATAGCTGGTGTGTGGTGAGCGCACTGGCACCATTGTCGTGTGGCTGCCGTCACATCATTCAAGTGAATGAAAAATTTTAAAGAGAAAAAAAGTGGAACATAAAATCTAAAATTTAGTTGAAAATTTGTAGTTTGTATTTTTCACTTATTTTCTTGCAATATTTAGTTTGAATTTAAAATGTATTATCTTTCTATTCCAAATAATGTTTGGTCACCATACTCTTATTTTAATGAATATAACTGTTTAATAAAACTGTTTCGTTAAAAAGCACCAAAATATATTATCTATAGAGGAGCGCGCGACACAAAGTAATGCAGGGTAAAATGTAACACAGAGTCTTAAGGTATTTGCTTAGGGTTAACCATGGTATGCTTCCGAGGTTTTCACCACAGTGTCAGCAAACGTCTTCCTGCCATTTATTGAAAAAGTTCTGCGAAATTCGAATGAGAAACACAGAAGAAATCATTTTTGCAGCATAAAATAATTTTTATTATGCTCAATATTTTTTTGTTTAAAAAAATCTGTGAAAGTATGCAAGTAAAATCTTATATTGTTGTGATTACCGTCTTCTAGGCTAAAAGATAGAACCATTTTGAAAGATGTAAAAAACACAGCCACTGTTAGCCAGTTTTGAGGAAAACATGACACAACAGGGTTAGTTGTAACAGGGTGTTATAAATACGCCACACACTGTTGGACACCAATTAAACTAACAAAATAATTGTTGCATTTTGAGTGTAACGTTGAGGACTTTTTATATTAAAATGTTTTTTTAATAGAAAATATTTTTAATAGAAAAAATAAATACATTTTAATGCTAATACTGCAAATAAATGCATTGTATAATAATAGATAATAATGCAAATAAATCCAAATGTGTTTATCTAATAGATAAATAAATAAACATGCTGTGCTACGCAGAATAAAAAAACACAGTTTTTGTGTGAAATCTGACTTTATAAGCACGTGTTACAACTAACCCTCTGTGTTACAACTTGCCCTGCGTGTGGGGTAAATAGTATAATTTTTACTCCTGCCACTTTTGGCAATACTGCACAGAAACCATAGGTCTGGCGATCATACTTTCAGTGCTCATTTGTAGGTAACGCTTGTGTATTGTTGGTAATAATATTATGGTTTGTCTAACCCCATTACTTTGTTCATTATTTGGCCAAAACCAGAAAGTGTTAGTTTGTGCTCTGCTCTCCCCTATTCACTGACAAATGGCTAAAAATATTCATATCAAAATGTATGCTGAAGACTGTATGTTTTCATTTGTTGTGATTGACAATCAGGGTTATTCCACCATTCTCTGAGAAATCTGCACACACTATATATTATCTTCTTTTTTTGTTGGACGGGATCGTTATTCTCTTTTTATTCCTCCAAGTGTGAACACATCCTAATTGCAATGGTGGTTCATAACACAGATGCTTAAATGTCGCAGCATTTACTTAAAAAACACGCCGGCTGCTGGATGGAAACCACCGCACGGATTACCACCGACGGGGTTTACACAAGGACACTTCGAAGGGACTTTTTCAGCCTGTCGACTTACAGATGTATTTAGTTACGTGCCAAAAACGCAAGCATGAGATAGAATAATAATCAGCCAAAGGTTCCAGCCGGGGTCATGCCTCAAATATAAACCTCGCGCAAATAAGCCAGTGCGTTATTCACCAAACGCACAGCACATGGAGAAGCGGGTGAGATCATGTTTCCCTCAAAGTCCTCAGCACCTGCCAGCCTTCACACTTTACCCCTCGCTCCCCATCCCAACGCCATTAAGCTATGGGAAGCCATTGATTGTCGCCCCGGTTCTAAAACACTGGTGGCAATTAAAGGGTCTCGTGCTGCGTCCGTGCCTTAGGCGACTCATTGCCATTCAGCGTCCAGCAGGACCATCAGACCCCGGTGCGGCCAATACTTCTCTCCTCCTGACCAACTCTTTGATTAATGCTAATTTCTCAGTGGACGGCAGGGCTGTAATCCCGCTCGCTAATTACCAGCTCGTTATGGGGCCAGGCGTGGTTCGGGCCCTCCATCACCCTGGGCTTTGTTAGCTCCGCTTTAGCCGTGGCCAGGGGAGGTGTGGATGCCTCCATGCCTATTCATGTATCACATTAGTGGGCTGGACTCGATACTGGACTCCTCTGAGGGGTATTATTCAAGTAATGTGCGATACACTGACCAGAAACTGGGTAATTTATCCAATGAGGGATGCCCAAGTCCTGAAGCATGCAGCCATTTGGCAGAGGGCTACGGTTGAGCGTTATGTGTTAACCAAAATATAGATGATTGAAATGATTGAAACTGCTTGTCTATTTGTGTTAAGTCATATACAGTCTGTTAGTCGTTGTTATTAAATACACCCTGAAACAAAGCATTTCATTTTAAGGATATTTATCTGATAAAGAAGTGAACAAGAATATTGATTCAAGTATCAAGTGCAATTTATTTACAATAATGGCCTTTTGGAGGCCTGAAAATGCTTCTGAAAAAAGTTCTGAGTTTTTTAGTCTCAAACTTTAGTTTTTAGTATTTAGACATGGACGAGTTCTTGATTCCTGGAAAATTGATTCTAATGAGTCGGTTCTTTCTGTTTTAAATAAGCAACCACTCAGTGAATGTTGTATGATTGCTAGGCAATTAAACGAAAAGTATTCAAAATCAACATTCAGAACCTATAATCCATCAAATTTTTCCAGGTCAATTTTTTTCAATTACTTTCCCTACCGTGTGTGGAGTCACGTGATCCCGCTCTGTTAGGGCTGAATTATATTTATTATGTTATGATTTATACATATTATATTATTCTGATATTATACTTCTGCCAAGGGCACATGCACCTCTCAAAACAATGTACTTACACATCACAACGACCCATAGAGCAAACTTTGTTATTGGTCAGTCTGGTAGTGCTGACGACGGTGGGATGCACAGAGAGCTGCGTTTTAGTCAATGTGTGTTATAATTTCAGTTGTTCAACGTTGATGTTCAATAAATAATCATAGATAGTAGATAGTGTGTGTTTATTTCAATTATTTTAAAATCAGGTAATGCACGCTTAATTAAAAAATCTCTCACTTGTGAGCATATTTAGTGTAGAAAACTTGTCAGCGAACTATGAGGGCAAAAACATCAAATAAATCAATAAAATAATTGTTCATTAATCGTAATCGTGTTAAAATGTTCGATTAATCAATATTTTGATTTTAGGTCAAATCGCCAGCCCTAATGATTGCTCATGTTACTCTATTGACCAAGTTTTTTTTACAGTATTTTTTGTATATAATCACTAACACACTGCACAACCAGTGTAACGTGAAATGACTCTAATGAGTTGGCTCATTTTTATTCTGAATCAAAATCATACTGTGCAACTGTAACACTGGACCAGCTGCACATTGATGAATTTGCTCTTCAGTGTTTGGACTTTCAGCAGTGAAATTTAAACCACACTGAACTGAACTAAACTGAACTTCAACTCTGAAAACTGGACTGAAGTCGTTTTAATTAGAACTTCTATTTTAAGCTGCTTTGACAAAATCTACATAGTAAAAGCGCTATAGAATAAACTAATTGAATTGAATTAATTCCCAAACAAATGACTCTAATGAGTCAGTTCATTTTAATTTTGAATAAAAATCATGCAAAGCAACCACTATGGTGTAATTCCTGAACAAATTACTCTAAAGAGTCGTTTTGTTTTACACTGAATCAAAGTCATACTGCGCAACCAGTGTGGCTCTATTAACTTCTTTTTCATTGGAATCAACAACAAACTAAGGTAAGCCAGATTGTCAGATGACTCTGAATCAAACCTGTAGCGAAATTCCTGAAAAAATTACTCTAATGAGTTGGCTCATTTTAATTGATTTATTCATTTTCCTTCAGGTTAGTTCTTTTTTTATCAGGGGTCGCCAGTGGAATGTTGCGGCAACTATTCCAGCATATGTTCATCCAATTCACCTATAGCGCATGTCTTTGAACTGTGGGGGGAACCGGAGCACCCGGAGGAAACCCACACAAACACGGAGAGAACATGCAAACTCCACACAGAAATGCCAACGGACCCAGCCGGGACTCGAACCAGCGACATTCTTGCTGTAAGACTACAGTGCTAACCACTGAGTCACCGTGCCACCCTCGGCTCATTTTATACTGCACTAAAAATCATATAGTTTCTATTGACCTTTAAAAACTGTGAATCCTGGACAAAATGACTCTAATAAGTTGCTTCTTTTTATAATGAACCAACAAACTCAACAACCAAATACCAGCTCGGTGAACCCTACACTACCTGACAAAAGTCTTGTCATCGATCCCAGTTTTAGGAGCAACAAATATTAACTTGACTTCTAGTCAGTCATATGGAAAAGTGGCAGAAGGTAGTTTTTTCAGATGAATCGTCTGTTGAACTGCATCCCAATCATCACAAATACTGTAGTCCTACTGGAACCTGCATGGACCCAAGATTCTCATAGAAAACAGTCAAGTTTGGTGAAGGAAAAAACATGGTTTGGGGTTACATTCAGCATGAGGGTGTGTGAGAGATCTGCAGAGTGGATGACAACATTAACAGCTTGAGGCATCAAAACAATGACTGTATATAGACCTTTTTCTTGGCTGCTGCATGGAGGCCGCCATAGCGACCAGCGTCTTCCGGTGAATGGTTAGAACTTCCGTTTACAGTGTTTACAACTGGTAATTTGCGCTCCAAAAATGGGTTTCAATAGCGTTTTGAGTGGATTACGGAGTGATTTGGTGACACACAACTTTGAAAGGTGTGTGTTAAAGCCGTTATAATCTGTCAGATGTGGTTCAAGCGCGAGAGAAAAACGTTCTCCTAGTTCACGTGTCTGCCGTCAGAAATACAGTGTGTGCGTGTTTCCCCTGCCTGTCAGCTGTTAGCTCAGCGGCTCTTTAGCACACACACGCACGCAATACTTCACTGCATCATAGAGCAAACCCAGATTACTGGCATGAAACATAACAGGTGTGTAAGTCATGCAATGTATAAAAATGACCACTAAAAGTCCGTTACTGATACTCTGCTGGTTGATTTGCATGTTCATTCTAATCGCGAACCGTTTATGCTTCATTAGTGTGTTGTGTTTACCACGGTTTGTGTTTTTCTGTCATTTCAAAACGTCACTTTATTTTCACTTTGTCACAGTTATTAAATCAGTGTGTTAGTGGAACAGTACAGTAGGCTACGTGTGTGTTAAACATTTTGGTGAACTATATTTGTTTGGGCTAGACTAGTTATATATCTGAAAGAAAGAGAAACTGTTGACTTTAGCGATGACGAGGCTTCATTTAAACGGCAGAAGATGCTGTCTGTCAACGAGAGAAAAATGCCTCAGCCATCGTATTAGATCACATTTTTTTTAAATGATCAGTCCAGGAGGTGGCGCTGATCGACAACAGTATTAGTTCAAAGATGATAAAAGCAGGTAAAATAGATTAAAACTATCATTTCAAAGCTGTCCAAATGTGACCGTTTACACGCATCAGCTGCCGACCGGAAGTTCTTAGCATTCTCCTTGCGCATACACGCAAAGCATAATGGGTAGTTTGGCGTTCCATGAAAAAGGTCTATAATATGGACGACGCGACAGCGCCATTTTCCATTAAACGCTTTGAAGGAAAAATCGTCTCGTGACGGGCACAAACTGTCGCAAAAGACTGCTGAAATTGGAGCCAGGACATGCGCAGAAGGACTGCTTGATGGAGCCAGAGGAGGAGCTGTGGAATCGAACTTCCAACCAAACGCTTGTACATCAAATCAACCACGCCCCCCAAACTGCTCACTTGACCGCTTATGTCTGCACAATAACAAAGGCTCGCTAGTGCTAATACGCTTTGTGTTTACATGGTAGCCTGCGTTTGCTGTTTTATCAACACAAATGGCTGTAATAACGTTAACAAAGGTGAGATTTTATATAATGATGATTTAATCGCGCCAGCTCCGGGCCGCAGCGCACATCACTTGCGGGCCGATCCGGCTCAGATGCGGCAGCGTCGGCTAGCTAGCGTCGGGCCGGTGCCTATGGACGTACTGCCCGAGTCAATCGGGCCAGATGCGGCGGCCGTTAGCGAGTCGACGCTGCGGTATCCGAGCCGGATCGGCCCGCGAGTATTGTGCGCGAGTAGGTACAGCAGATGGAGTCGGGCCGAGGGCTCCGGCAGGCGAGAGTCTAGCCGGAACTGGCCCGAGTATATTTTGCTATCTGGGTAGTTAAGCGTGTATCAGCAAACTGATAAAGCCATGACCTTACCGAATAAACAGTGTTCCACCAGATCCTGTATGTCAGAAACTATAGTTTACTGTTTAGCAACTCATTTTATCATGGTAAAATAACACAGAAATGGAATATTAACACTTCAGTCTCCTGCCGAAGCTCCGACGTCTGCTTTGAGAAACTGTCAATCACAGCTGTCAATCACGATGACACGCCCAGCATTAAATTACTGCTCAAAACATACTGTTTACAAAAATGAAGATCTGCACCTATATCAGCACGATATCCAGTGCCATAACTGACCAGAACCAGCTTTTGGGACATTTTATTGCAAGAGTAATTATTTTTTTTATTTGGTCTCATGTCTCCTTCATTGACACGGAGGAGGCGGGCTTTATGACTTGTACTGCAGCCAGCCCCCAGGGGGCGATCTAACGGCCGAGACCTTCACTCAAAAGCAGGCGTGCGGCACACTTGCATCAAAACAATTGTTCTGCCCATTACATTACAAACCACAGGAGAGGGCAAATTCTTCAGCAGGATAGCGCTCCTTCTCATACTCCAGCCTCCACAGCAAATTTCCTAAAAGCAAAGACGGTCAAGGTGCTCCAGGATTGGCCAGCCCAGTCACCAGACATGAACATTATAAAGCATGTCTGGGGTAAGATGAAATAGGAGGCATTGAAGATGATTACAAAGAATCTTGATGAACTCTGGAAGTCCTGCAAGAACACTTTCTTTGCCATTCAAGATGACTTTATTCATAAGTTCTTTGAGTCATTGCAGAGATGTTTGGATGCAGTCGTCCAAGCTCATGGAACTCATACACAATATTTGTTCTTTTCCCACTGCACCATGACTTTATATTCTATACTGTACATTATTTATGTTAAGTAACAAGACTTTTGTCTAAGCAAAGTCAGACGTTACTGTCCTAATTAAATAATTACAAATCAAGGCATGATCATATTTTATTTTGGTAAAATAAGCGTAATCTAGAGGCCCTTGCCTTTCATATAAGCCACTTCTGATACCAAATGATCAACTAGAATTCAAGTTATTATTAGTTGTTCCTAAAACTTAGAGTTGGCAAAGAACATTTTGATAATCCATTAAAGAACCTTTATATTTACACACAACTAATCACTCAAACGAATCTGTTCTCATGTGAAGCAAAAACACAGCACAATGACTCAGTTCTTCTCAGTGAATCAAACACTGTGAGATGTATTTTTCATACGGACACTACACATGTTGTCACTATTTTGCAGGCTAAACATTAATGAATAACCAACTAACGGAATTGAGTTGAGTTTTGTGCAGTGTTTGGCTGAGCGTTTACACCCTTTTTGACTTTGATTCCAGACAGTTGGAGAGATTGTAAAGGCAGAAGTGCCTTTTATTTTAGGATTTGGCCAGAGCGCTGACCCGCTGTTATGCCAGACAGCACATCTAATTCTTCCAATTGACAGAACTGACACGAGCCAAAGACACTGACGATGAGGGTGCAGGAAGAAATCAAAGGCAAAAAAAAAAAAGAAAGAGAAAGATAAATAGAAAAAAACAGTCAAACTAAGTGACGGCAAAACAGAGGAAAATGGTGAACTGAAGTGGCTACAAGCTGTTCCACTGATCTCCACATGAATGTCCCTTTTTTAAAAAACCCTGGTCTGCAATTTCCAGTTTAATAGCAGTGCCTGAGGCGATAATATGATAATAGGCTTGCTATCACCCAGGGCGAACTTTTCTCTGCCACGGAGAGGCCTGCCCCGTCCTGCCGGGAGCCCTTTGATTAACGAGCCACGGTAATCCCGGACACGCAGTACGGACTTGGGACAGGGGCTTTCATTTGTGTGCTGAACACAAAAGACACATGTGTAATTGTTGCTTTTGCCGCCAATGATTAATACGCATTCGAGTCCTTCACAACCGAAATCAACTTAATCATCTTATATCACCCCATGGTGAAATTTAAACAAACAACAAGAAGAAAAACAAGCGTCAATTGCCTTTATCTGGTTTTTGGATTTGTGTTTTTGCCAAACCTGTTTTCTTGATCTATTTATTTAAACTTCAGGTCGCCTCGACTCTGACTGTTTTAATGAACTCCACCTTCTGTCTGTGGGAAAAACACGCTATTCTCAACCTGTTTGGTTTGCTATCGCTAAAAACAGTTTGTCCAGTCGCGAGGTGACATCTGTTTCGGATTTTGGGATGACGACACCCTGGAGTTCGTGCTGATGGTTTGTGGAAATGCAAACAGCAAGTGTCCCTCTTTTCTGATTACATACGCAATCAGGAGTTCAGTTATCACTCGTTCTATCAGAACATCCAGGAGAGAAGTATTTGTGTCGTCAATCTAAACCAAGACCAGATTTTTAATGATCAAATCAAGTACTTGCGGAAAAATATTGATATAGCCTAAGCAAATATTACTCTAGTAAAAGTATTCAAAGTTTTAATTGAATCAAAGAATTATAAATGTAATTGTTTTTGTACTGTTAAATAAATCAATAATCCCCAAAGCTGATTGGGCAAAACATTTATATCTGTTCTAAATTCACAGTAAACCATGGCTTCAAGGTGGCTTCAAGATAGCGGAATGCTTGCCAAGCAACAGTGTATGTTTAAAGAGGATTTTACAAAAGCTTAAAATGTGACTTAATCAAGGACCGGAACAATTCAGTTATTACCTAAACTTGTCTTCCACAGCTGAAGAAAACTGTAACTGGAGACTCATTCTAAATGGATCATCGAGATCAGTGAATCTTTACCTGGAGACCTACTCTGAACTAATCATTTGAATCAGAGAGCTATTAACAAGAGACTTGCTCTGATCTAATCATTTCCATCAGTGAATCATTACCTGGAGACTCATTCTAAATAGATCATTTGACTCAGTAAATCATTGACTGAGGCTCACTCTGAATGGATCATTTGAATCAGAGATGCAAAATCAAGACACTTGCTTTGATCAAATAATTTCCATCAGTGAATCATTACCTGGAGACTCACTCTAAACAGATCATTTAAATCAGTGAATCATCACCTGTACACTTGCTCAGAATGAATCATTTTAATCAGTTAGCCGTTAACAAGAGACTTGCTGTGATCCAATCATTTTCATCAGTGAATCATTACCTGGACACTCACTGTAAATGAATCATTTGAATCAGTGAATCATCACCTGTAGAATTGCGCTGAACGGATCATTTGAATCAGTGAGCCATTAACAATAGGTGCGTTCGACTTCATGCAGCGCTGCACAGATCGATTGAAATCTGTCTTAAAACGGTGCATGCCGGTTAGAAATTTTGGCCAGATTGATGCTGCGCCTACGCCATGTGACTGTCACATGTGGCATCAAAGTACCGCGACAGCGCTCCGAGAACAGACGACCGATTCAGCCCTCGCAGCATCCGAAGAGCGCCTGCTGGAGCTAAGATGACGACACTAATATAACACGATTGGCTGAGTTCACCGCATGACAACAACCACGTGTGTTTCGCGTTTATTATTGGACAACTTCCGTCTCACAAATTTCAAAACAAACAATTAACTTTTCATACCCTCTATATCTTGTACACATCATGCTTATTAAAAGACTACAAATATTTTACTGCAGTATCATCTTTTGTTAAATAATTTGTTCATAATGTCTAGATTGTTTGCACAGGTTTGTTTTGCCTTCTACTGTATTCAGCTCCATAAACGATTTAAATGATATATTTTAGTAAATAACCTAAATATTAACTCAAATAACTCTTACAGACTTGTAATAAGATAATTATCATCATTGATTCTGACGATTTCTTAGCAAATTAAGTTATATAAAAATATGTAATATAAAAATATATGATTCTAAAGTATTTTATTTCCTGTCAAGCAATTTATGCAGAAATGTTAAAAGTCTCATTGATGTACCAGCTCTTTCTGGGAAATGTCTACTTAAAGTGTAGCTCATTTATTTTGGCCATTTTGTTCAATCTTTTTTGGGTAAAGTGCTTTATAAAAAATGCTTTCCTTATCCAGAATAATCTTATTCGTGGATCTTTATTTTCTTTTTATGTGCCCTCTGGTTTTCCCCTTATTTCTCATGTATTTGTTATGTAGGCTACTTAAATTTAATATATAATTCCCTTATTGTTTAAAAATGAACTATAGTTTGTAGAGACTGTATTCTGTTTTATTGGTACTGTATATCTTTTGTTGTTATTTCAATAAATAAATAAATAAATGATCACGCCATGTGATCGGTAATCATGACTGCAGCAACTTTGAGCCCCCGAAGTGGCCGGCTTGACAGCTCCGTCTTCAACTCCGCCCCTGACTGCACTCGGCTAATCTCGTTGATCATCAGCTGCAGCCGTGCTTCATCTAGAACGCACCTAATGACTTGCTATGATCTAATAATTTCCATCATTGAATCATTACTTGAAGACTCACACTAAACGGATCATTTGAATTAGTGAATCATCACCTGTTGAATTGCTCTGAATGGATGATTTGAATCAGTAAGCCATTAGAGACTTGCTCTGCTTCAACCATTTCTCTCTAAATAGATCATTTGAATCAGTGAATCATCACCTGTAGATTTGCTCTGAGCAGATGATTTGAATCAGTGAGCCACTGGAGACTTGCTCTGATCAAATCATTTCCATCAGTGAATCATTAAATGGAGACTCGCTCTAAACGGATCATTTGAATCAATGAATCTGCACCCGTAGAACTGCGCTGAATGGATCATTTAAATCAGTGAGCTAATAAAAATAGGCTTGGACTGATCAAATAATCTCCATCATTGAATCATTAACTGGAGACTCACTGTAAATGGATCATTTGAATCAGTGAATCATTATCTGAATAATTAATCTAACTAAATAGATCATTTGAATCAGAAATTTTGTTCCTTTTTTCCAAAATTAAAAACATTGAGCAAAAGAGTCACCTACTGTACGTCTTACAGGTCCTAGTGGGTAAAAATAATATTCATATGAAATTTTATAATATCAAAAATTACTTCATGGTCATTTTGAGAAGAACACTAGAATAAATATATATATTTTTAAATCTAAAGTGTCAGCACTCAGCAGCACACACACTCTTAAAGAACATAGTGCCGTAAAAGAAAATGATATAACTCTATGTTTTCGCATTGTTGCAATATGACCTGTTGTTGCCCTGTTCATTGTTGTTATAAATGTTATAATCAGTGTTGCTTTTCCTCCAGTGGCGTGCTCACTGAAAACATTGCTGCTTGTTCACGATTGTTACGCATGTAGTTTGAGCTTAGCACGGGGCAGTGGATTGTTCTTTTTTCAATATGCCTCCTCTTTTTTATGCCGCATTCGGTTCATTCACGGCATTAATGTGTGTGAAGCGGTCCTGCTCGGAGGCCGCAGTCAAGCATGTCAACAACACCGTTCCCAAAGTCGCTTTTGCATGGGATTACCTAGAACTTTCTAAAGACTTGCTCTAATTCATGTGCATCTTCACTAAGCTCTTCACCCAGTATGCGGCTGGCGAATGTGAGTCAAATTAATTATCTTTTTTTCACTGAATGCCTTCTAAATCCCAGATTAGCCCTTCTAAGTCAGTGTTCAATTTATGATCTATGGTTTTAATGAGGCGCTGGGCTGCATAACCTGCAAAATATGAGAGGAGAGAGAGAGAGAGAGAGAGGGAGAGTGAAGGAAACAGTCAATGCATTCATAATATTTGGCTGTTTGTGTCAGCTGTAAAAGGTGATGTTCAGGTGTACCTTTATATAGTGTTTGGAGCTGTTCGAATAAATCAGCATTTTAAACGAATTAGCTAAATGAATGTTTACGAAAAAGCAGGTTGGATGGTATTTTAAAATGACCTAATATTGTTTAATATCATCTAAGGTCAGAAAATGTTGTAATTTTGTCTGAATAAGCTTTCATTTATTCATTTTCTTTTTGGCTTAAGTCCCTTTATTAATCGTGGGTCGCCACAGCGGAATGAACCGCCAACTTATCCAGCATATGTTCTATGCAGCGGATGCCCTTCCAGCTGCAACCCATCTCTTGGAAACATCCATACACACTCATACACTACGGACAATTTAGCCTACCCAATTCACCTGTACCGCATGTCTTTGGACTGTGGGGGGAAAGCGGAGCACCCGGAGGAAACCCACGCGAACGCAGGGAGAACATGCAAACTCCACACAGAAACGGCAACTGACCCAGCCGAGGCTCGAACCAGCAACCTTCTTGCTGTGAGGCGATCGCACTACCTATTGCACCACTGCATCGCCCTAAGCATTTCATATTAGAATAATTTTGCAAGGATTTTAGTACGAACCAAATTGGGGCTTAAAGGTCTGTAAACCCCTTCCTTCTATAAGCCAACTCTGCTCTGATTGGTCTTTCCTTATTTATTCCATGTCAGAAAGGAAATGCCCAATTCAGACCGATTATATTTAACAGGGCAGGTTGCGATTATGCAAATTTATTTGATGTTGATGCCAGATGTCATTTTGGTTAATTTCCAATGCAACCTAAAAACAACCAAATATTGATGTTACAGCTTGATGTTTTGTGGACGTTACCAATATGACACCTGTCAGACGTTGGATTTTGGTTGCCATACTTGACGAATAAATGTCAGTATTTAACGTCAATATGACGTTGGTTTAAGATGTTGGCTCGACGTTGGATTTTGGTCACTTTCCAACACAACCTAAAATCAACAAAATACCAACGTCATTTCACGTCGTTATTGGACGTCAAAATAACATTGTCCTAAGACTCTGGCGACCTAAATCTAACTTAATATTAACGTCTAATATTAACATCATGAATGACTCATTAAGACAATTCAGAGCCAACTCCTTCTTTTGAAAGAAAAAAAAAATCTAAGGGCCTGGACACACCAAGCCGACGTCAAATAACTTACACCAACAAAACCCAACTGTGCAGTTGCTTGCATTGGATTGCTTGTAGACCAAAAAGTTGGGAGTGAACACACCAAACGAACGAAAGCCAACTGAAACGAGAGCCACGTTCTACGCCTGCCATGAAGACGAGTCTTTCTGCTCCTTGTATTTCTCGTTTCACAAAGGGAAACCAAAATTTCGACGCACACTGCAATGTTCAGTACTATTATCACAGCATTTGTCATTCATCAGGGAGGGATTGGCTTGTGCAAATATGTATAATAACGCCAGCCTGATCTCATGAGGAAATGCAAATATTTTACGTTTTGTCTGTTTAGTGGCTAATTTGTACAATTTTTAAAAGGAGCGCGTGGCACCCAACCTCACCCCTAATCTCAACCATCATCGGGGACAAGAAAATCTTTCTAAATTGTACGAATGAGATTGTACGAATTCATGTGAATTAGCCACTAAATCAAAAAGTTATGAATTGCTGTGGGATCGCGTTGAATAATCCATATAGTTCCCAAACATTTAAGAAATGTAGCGAAATTACAGTCGTCCTCTTAGGCCGTACTCACACTATGTACAGTTGCCTTGAACCGGGCCAAGGCACGCTTGTCCCCCCTCCCGTCTACCCCGACGGCCCGCACTCACATTACATTCAGGCCTGGGCGCTCTTGCGTCATCGATGATGTGCTCCTCAGTAAGCGCTCTCGCTCAGCACAGTGGAGATTTCTTTAGTTATATCGTTTAAGTTGTTTGATATGTGGTGACACGCAGTCAAATATTTCGCCGAACAGATCAGCCACTTTTGACGCTCATAAACAATCGTAAAGTCCTCGTGCTGCAGGAATTAGGAGGTTTGCTGAAGGCGCAGCTGTCGTGCAGTGAGGGGTTTGCGTCTTTAATAATCTGCGACAGTTTGCGTTCATTGAACAGTACGAATGATTAATTAATCCATATGAAACAGTCCCTTAAAAGTCACGTCTCGCTTTCAGTTTCGGGCTTGGGCACGCTTGCACTCACACTGTAAGCGTACCGCGCCAGAGCCCAAGTGAACCGCGCTCTGGCCCACCTCTTCCAACCGGGCCAGGGCCACCCAAGTGTACCGTGCCTGAGTCCGATTCAGAGCACTCACACTTCTCAAACGATCCGGGAAACGGGCCTGGGCACGGTTCGGATAGCATAGTGTGAGTAAGCCCTTAGTGTTTCAAAATGACTTGAATTTTTTATTGCTACATCACTTCACTATGTCACATTTGCGCTCTGATTAGTTGCTGAATAACCAATCAGAGTGCTCTATTTAGTCGACAACCAATGCCGATTTGACATTATGAATCAGGACAACAAGCTCCGACGTTAAGGAACATGCCACATAGCCTGATGGACGAAGCCCAACAGTCGACCATCGTCTTGGTGTGTCCTGGTCCTAAGATATTTTAGAAAACCCCTATGACCTGCTCGTTAAATGATTAATAACACTCACTGAATGAGTGTCTTAAATGTATCTATATAAACAATATAAACATAAAGCATATAAACAATTGAGTGCTTCATTACTAACAACAGACATTTAATTAACAGAATCAAAACTGTTAATGATTCATTGTGTCCTGGATGTTTTTCAAACATTTACACTTTCAAATTGCATTAAGGGATAATAATTTCGGCTCTCACAGCTTTTGAGAGTGACTTTTAGTTATTCCCAATAGCCTACATTTTGTGTTGTAGAGTATTATTCCTTATACATTATATTTTAAACAGGCTAGATGTAAATAAAAGCCACTTTGTTAAACTGTTACATGTTCTATATCAAATGCTGACAGATCAGAAATCAAGGTCCCAATAATGTCATTCGAAAGAGTAAATAAACAAGTAGGCTAAACACTGGTATGTAAAACTACGTTATATTTTTTTGTTCTATGCATTTTAATTAATAAATAAAAACATGTAATACATTTACCTTCAATTTTAGGTGCAAGTACGAGTACGTGAAGTCATTATAGCCTACTGTACATATATGTTCTTCACACTGATCTGCTGACCTGTGGCTCGTCGCTGGTTCAGGTGTGTGCGCGCCGCGGGCCGGCCAGGGCGAGTGCAGACGGGACGGGCCGAGGAAACCCGAATCCCCGTGTTGCTTGTGCATTATTCACGGGGCCTCTTGCGGTTTCGTCTCGGGATTGTCTCTCGGCCTGTAACCCAATCCTCCGCTTGCACGGTTCCCCAGAGGGAATCCAAGTTCACTGTCACACCACTTCTCAGGGAAAGCGAGAGATGGAGAGGTGGAGGAGCGGTCAGCAGCTCTGCATTGATTCAGGCGTTTGTGTCCGCGAATGAACGTCCGCGCGCACGCACGTCAATCAGGCGTCAGATAGAAAAGAGCGGGAAATCTGTCTCCTCAGGCATTTTGACCGCGTGTTTTTAAAATAAATGTATCCTGTAAAATAGTGTGTTTAAGGATAGCATCACTATTGCGACTGCTCATTAAATATTAAACTGTTGCATGACTTTTAATTTGTTCATCCTACAGATATGAATGCTATAACATTTCTGACTTGGTGAGTAAAACAGAGGAAAATACAACACTATTTCTTACCTATATATAGTTTTACCTACATAGCCTATACTTATATAGGTTATAGTATATAACGTTTTGAAAAGTTAAATATAATTTTTTTTGTCAACAGCTAACGAAATTATTTATTAAAAAAAAAATATATATATATAAATTGTCCGTAGTGTATGTGTGTGAATGAGTGTGCTTTGGTGTTTCCCAGTAATGGGTTGCAGTTAGAAGGGCATCCACTGCGTAAAACATATGCTGGATAAGTTGGCGGTTCATTCCACTGTGGCAACCCCAAATTAATAAAGAGACTAAGCAGAAAAGAATGAATGAATGAATTCGTATAATCTATAATTTTTTTCACAATAGTTTGTTTTAATGTAATTATAATTACAATTTATAATCAAAATATGTATTTTTTATTTCTTATTTAAAAAAAAAAACAAAACATTATTTTTAGCAATATTTTATATAGGGCCTAAATGGGTTGTCAAATTTTACATTTAAATTTAACAACCTATTTATTTACAGTATTACTGCTAATATATTTCTTTTTAATTTTTTTAATCACCATAGTATTAATTTTTCACATTATATTGATTATAGGCCGACTTTTGCTTTAGGTTCTAATTTCATTTGGCCTAATTGTAGTAGCTACTTCACATGGGGTAGCCTTCAATAAGTAGCCAAGCTTCATTTATAGGCAAATTTTATCAACATTTTTAATAGTTTGTTTTAGTAAAAAAAAAAAAAATCAATTTAAATATGACATTTTTTAAATACATAGATGATCAAAATCTCCAAGAAACCATCCATGTATTTATTAGTAGCCTATATTTTTTTATTTTCCACACATTCTCGCAGTATGGAGCGCGTGTGCTGAGCGCGCTTTCCCTCCGCTTCCCCGTGCCGCGAGCAGCTCTCCGGGCCGCGGGGCTCTTCAACATCAAACGAGCCATGAACACACGAGACACCGGCAAACGGGGGAGAACCGGGCCTCCATCTGCGCTCAGACAGCTGGCATCAGCAAACTAACCACAAAGTGCCTGGATTTACACACAACATCTCTTAAAGCCGCCCGACACACTGCGAACTTTGTACTAGTCAAATCATCCACATCGGTAACTCATTCTGGAAAAGCTCATATAAAGTAAGTTGTTGTTTTTTTTAAAACCCGCGAAGGAATGAAGCCAGACACAGAAGTGTACAGCATTAGCGTCTTTTATTTCGATTTCTTTTTTTATTTATTTTTTCTCTCATTTGTCGTTGCATAGGAAATGCACATCTTGCTTTTTAGTAATCAATGGAGGTGGACACTAATGGCTCCAAGAGAAAGAGAGGCATGGCACTACACACAGAAAACAATCAAACAAACAAACAAACAAACAAAAAACAAGGAAGAAAAGTTCAGAGAAAGAACCCAAAAAGCAAACAAAGTCATTCACAGCTCAAATATACAGAAGCTCCGTGGAACTAGTTAATGGAGCTGGTACTAATAATACAACGTGAACTTTTCAGGAAATGTATTAGAGGCACAAGGTTTTGTTTATTTTTTTTATTACATTTTTACAATTTTTATCTAAAACGTAAGTATGTATAGGGTGATTCTGCGGTGTGGGATGGAGAATTATGGGATGCAACCAACGCGCCTTCATGATGATTGGTAACTATTTTATGGTTAAATTGTCAAATTGGCGGGAAATTCAGTTGAATTCGTAGGTAATAGCTGATGGTTGAACAAGATCTCACAGCAATTTGTAACTTTTTGATTTGTGGCTAACTTGTGACTTTTTAATTTGATGTGGCTAATTTGCATTAATTCATCCAATCTAATTTGTACATTTTAGTATGATTTGCTCATTGCCCGATGATTGTTGGCTTTAGGTGCCATTTTTAAATCGTACATTTTCGTTTGACTGAACCCGTCAGTGTTGCCAGATGTAGCTGACTTTTTCCAGCCCAAAAACCCGCCGACATGCGAAAACACCCGCCCAACGTGGGTGGACGGTCCCAAATTTCACGAAAAGTGGGGGGGAGTCGGGTTTGGGCGCTCCCATAGATATATGGGGCACTCCAAAACGTATGAGGGGTGGTTGGATCGTCCTATATTTCACGAAAAGTAGGGGGAACGGTCCCAAAATTGACGAAAATTGGGGGGTTACGGGAGATCGCGGGCAGGCGGGCGTACCTTTACAATACCGCCCAAATATCCACTACCCGCCTATGATATTTTTTACCCGCAAACTTGGATTCAAAACCGCCCAATTGGGCGGGAAACCGCCCAATCTGGCAACACTGGAACCCGTACGAATTAGCCACTAAACTGACAAAATGTAAAATAGTTACGTTTCCTAGTGAGATCAGGCTGGATGGTCAGTTTTAGCCTGGGAGCTTCTTGTGTAATAAATAAAAAATAAATAAATGTACGTATTTTTGTACAAAATAACACATTTTCGTATCAAATTGTGTTTTCACAGAAATCAAATTCGTAGTCTGTGTGTTTGGATTAAATAAAGATGTTTCCAATTTTGTAAAAAAATTATGTATTTGTACGACTCAAATTGTACGTTTTTGTAAAATGCATGCTTTCGTACTAATAAAACCACACGTTTGTATAAATCAAACTGCGTAAAATGTTTTAGACGTTTCACAAGTTTCGGATTGTATTTGTAGGAAACAATATAATTTTGTATGAATCAATATGTGCATTTTCTTACAAATCAAATAAAAAAATTTTCTTGATTAATTTTTGTTTGAATGAAATTTGGTTTTGTATCCGTCAAACTTATTTTCTTAATCAAATTGTAAATTAATATAAGAGTGTTTCCCAACCCTGTTCCTGAAGGCACACCAACAGTACACATTTTTAACCTCTTCCTTAATCAAACAACTGAATCAACTCATCAGAACATTAGAAGAGACTCCAAAACCTGTTAAGTTAATGGATCAGATAAGGGAGACATCCAAATATGTACTGTTAATGTGCCCTCAGGAACACGGTTGGGAAACACTGATGTAGGATATCATACATTATCTTACAAATCAAATCAAAATATTGCACGAATAATTTATTTTTGTATGAATGAAATTTGGTTATGTATACATCAAACTTATTTTCTTAATCAAGTTGTAAATTAATGTAAGACGGTGTTTCCCAACCCTGTTCCTAAAGGCACACCAACAGTAGCCCACACATTTTCAACCTCTTCCTAATCAAACACACCTGAATCAACTCATCAGAACATTCAACACAATCTCACAGCAATTCATAACTTCTTGATTTAGTGGCTAATTCGTATGAATTCGTATGATCTCATTCGTACCATTTAGTACGATTTGCTCATCTCCCAATGACGATTGGGTTTAGGGGTGGGGTTGGGTTCCACGTCTCCTTTTTAAATCGCATATTTTCGTACGACTAAACTCATACAAACTTATTCGAATTAGACACGAAACTGACAAAATGTAAAACAGATACGTTTCCTCATTAAAAGAGACTCCAAAACCTGAAATCAATGGACCAGATAAAGGAGACATCCAAAATATGTACTGTTGGTGTGCCTCCAGGAACAGAGTTGGGAAACACTGATGTAGGATAATATACATTTTCGTACAAATGAAATCGTACAAATTCGTAAGTAGTCGCCATCTCATAAAATAGTTACGCTTTGTCATGAGATCGGGTTGGAGACATGAAGGATGACGATGGACATGAAGATTTGGAGCGGTGGAGCTAGATGAAGGTGTCTTGTAACATCACGCCACAGATTCATGTTTAATCTTTCACGCAAACCACCAGGATTGTCTTTTTTATTTTAACAATTAGGGCCGCAGTGCTGGTTAATTTCGTCAGCGAGGATCACAAGGATCTATCAGAACTCTGTTGAACATCCTCAAACTATACACACAAGCACATCTGTTTCCTAAAAGTGGTTTTACAATTCAAAAACACCTCTGTCATCTTTTATTAATGAACATAAACACTTTAATTGTGACCATTTGCTGTTTGTTTTAATCTAATGGATATTATTGGCTACTCTGAGACTTTATGTTGGATTTGATTGGTTGTACTGTAAGACTCTAAACACTCTCCCTGATGTTTGAACGCGACACATTTGGCTCTGGTCTCTCGAAACGTAAGGCGGTTCTTCATAGTGAATCTAAATTATGACCAGTGTAATTTGATTTAAAAACGATTCTTTGAGACAGAGCTTGTAATTCAGAAATGGACAAAGTGAATCATTTAGCTTCATTCATGAAAGATTGACTCTGATGAATCAGAAAAAAGAAGTGAATCAAATACACAGATCAACTTCCCCCAAAATCACTCAAATGAATCTGTTCTTTTTAGTAAATCATAGCCAATGCTAATAGAGTGCTTTGATTCCTGAATGAATGACTCAGTAAAGCAAACGTTGTGACCTGTGTAGTCAGATTCCAGAAAAATGACTCTAATGCATTGAAAATGGCACATTGAAGATACTCTTAAGCTTGAAATCCCCAAAATTACTTGGGTTATTTGCTTCGTTTTAGTGAAACTTTGATTACTAAAAAAATGACTCGATGAAACAAGTGTACAGTACAACTTGTTTAGTCTGTTTCCCAAAAGAATGAGTGAAATGAATGAAAAAACTGTCTCAACAGAGTATTATTAATCTGGAAAGTAATGTCATATTGAATCACAAACAGTTTTTAGCGAAACCTAATCCATGCTAATTGATTCCTGAACGAATGACTCAAACATGAGCTGAGAACTGTAGAGTTTGATTCCACAAAGAATGACTCTAATGAACCAGAACAGAACAATCGATGTATTCTGATTTGCAAACAAATGACTCGGTAAATGAACTGTAGACTGTGACCTGTGTAATCTGATTCCTGCAAGAATGACTCTAATGAACTGAAAATCTCAAGCTGGTGACTCCTCAAGTCATTTCTTCTTAGTGAATCAAATACACAGCTCAATGTTGGTTTTGTTTCTTTCATTTTTACTCAAATAGTTTTTTTAGAGAATCCTATACAGCAATTACATTGTAGGTTTAAAAAAAGATTAGACGAATCAGAAACTCAAATGAATTCGTAGAATGAGTCGACTCTCAGTAAGTGAATCAAATGCACAGATCGACTTGGTCTAATTCTCAGAAAAACTACTCGAATAAATCAGTTCCTTTATTTTGACCTGAAAAACAAATGGACTGTACACTGTAATACGTTTAGTCTGATTCCTGCAAGAATGACTCTAATGAACTGAAAATATGATACAGATAACTCCTCAAGTCATTTTTTAAGTGAATCAAATACACAACTCAACATCAGTCCTATTTCTCCTATTATTAATCAAATTGTTCTTTTTAGAGAATCATATGAATCACTAATATTATAGTTTGATTCTCGAATGATTGAATCAAAGATTCTAAATCTCAAATGAATTTAATAAACTAATCACCTCTTAAGTGAATCAAATACACAACTCAACGTCGGTCCTGTTCCATCCAAGTGTTCTTTTTTAGAGAATCATACGAATCACTAATATTGTAGTTTGATTCTCAAATGACTGAATCAAACAAAAACCCTGAACCTCAATTGAATCTGATAAGTCACCTCTTAGTAAGTGAATCAAATACTCAGCTTAACATCAGTCCTGTCCCTCCCATTATTACTTAAATTTTTCTGTTCAGAGAATCATATGAATCACTAAAATTATAGTTTGATTCCTGAATGCTTAAATGAATCAAAAACTCTGAATCTCAAGTGAATTTGATAAATGAGTCACCTCTTAGTTAGTGAATCAAATACACAGTTAAACATCGGTGCTGTCCCTCCCATTATTATTCAAATTGTTCTGTTCAGAGAATCATATGAATGACTAATATTGTAGTTTGATTCCTGAATGAGTGAATGAATCAGAAACTGAATCTCAATTGAATTTTTAGAAACAAGTCACCTCTTAGTAAGTGAATCAAATACACAACTCAACATCAGTCCTCTCCCTTCCATTACTACTCAAATTGTTCTGTTCAGAGAATCATACGAATCACTAATAATGTAGTTTGATTCTCAAATGATTGAATGAATCAAAAACTCTGAATCTCAAATGAACGAGTCACCTCTTAGTAAGTGAATCAAATACACCAGCTTAATTTGGTCCAGTTGGCAGAAAAATGAATCTTTTGTCAAGCAAAAAACATGGTTTCCCAAACAAATGTTTGAGAACACTCTAGCCAAACCTTCACGATTGTTATTGGAAATAATGGATATACTGAAGGCTACAGCAGAGCATGGACCAAAACCCCTATATTTTTGTGGATGTAAATGCAGTAATACTACAATGAATGGACTGGAGATTCTTGGAGGGTTGGTAGCAGAGCTAGCTAGTCATGTTTATATCAGCTGGTTATGGAGGCGCATGCAGTTTATAGTGTGTGGTTACTGAACAGTTATACTTAGAAAAGGCTAGTGGTGTTGAGGAAACCGAACGGATTACAAACTGTTAACTGGTTTCGATATTCAGAGCGAGATATAATACAGTTTTCTTTTTTTCACAGGCACTACATTAGATCTTCGTAAATACATCAGGTAAAATGCTGGTTTGCGTTTAGTTTTCATTACTCTTGTCGACTCCGATACAAGTTCTTTAAAAAAGAGGAAGGCAAAGGTGCAAGTACCAGACTTAGATTAGGTTAGCGTGTCGTCAGTGCATAGTTTTCATGCGGATTACGCTGCTATGCTATCAGAAAGCAGGCTCGTTTTCCGGTTAGCCTCCGTTTATAGCAAGATTTAGCACCTTGTATAGAAACCGCTCGGTGCAGTTAAGCCACCTGCCGCTGATGGGGTTAGATGATGAAGATGACGATATGTTTACCCATATTTAATGGTATTCTGGGCTGTTATTCGAGGTATTGCTAATGCTTAAATGTTAGCATAACGAAAAATGACATGGTCTACCTGTAGTCAAATCTTCCAGAGCAGTGAAAATGGACATATGCTTGATTTAACGGTTGCGTTTTTTTGGCTTTTTACACTTAATGATTGAATATTTACCCTGATATATAGCCGAGATTCTGCCTTAAACCATCCAATTCTTAGTTCCTGCTTTGAAGAAATGTTAGCGATAGATCAACAAGGCCCACAAAAACGGGGACATAAAAATGATAAAGGCCTGCGGGGCCTTTATTTAACCCTGTTTCAGGACTACGAAACTCATAAAATATCAAAATTAAGATAGTAACGTAGGACCACTGATTGGGGAACATTTTGTTGCGACTAGATTTTCACATCATGAATTGCATGATATAATTTGAGTGAACAAAACCAGACATAGTGGTGTAGAAAAATTGTACATTTACAAGACAACAATGCGCTAAAAATGATCATGAATATAATTTTTAAAAGTCTGCGTAACAAAAATAGGCCCATTTTTTACATATATTTAAGTGCATAAATGCCACAACGATCCACGAAAATAACCAACAATGTAGACAGTGGTGAAATTCAGGCCCCTAAAAGGTGTTGTCATGTAAATGAATAAGAAAAACATTGAAAAGTTACTTTAATTTCATCTTAAACAATGTTGTGTAAATGCCCCATAATGCAATGCGAAATGCCAAAATGACTTTATACCCCAAACAAAACTGTTCACATTTTGTCAGAAATGATCTGTAATATTATGTTTATTTAAACCAGGGGTGTCCAAACTCGGTCCTGGAGAGCCGGTGTCCTGCAGATTTTAGCTCCAACTTGCCTCGACACACCTGGAAGGATGTTTCTAGAGAGCCTAGTAAGAGCTTGATTAGCTAGCCTAGGTGTGTCTGAATAAAATTGGAACTTAACTTTGCAGCCCACAGGCCCTCAAAGACCCATACCTGCCAACATTTGTCTCAGAAATTCCGGGAGACTGGTGTGTTAGGGGTGCGTGTGTTTGTCTGATGTTTGTCTGAATAACACAGTTGAGATCCGGGTTAGTAACTATACTGAGGTGTTAGTAACAGTACTATGGACCGGGTTTCAAGCGGCCATTGTGATCGGATAAGTACTTAACCAAAGTTGGTGTTACAGACTCTACAAAAAGCTGAGGACTGGGGCAGGGTGAAATTCCGAGAGTTTTCCGGGAGAAATAACAAAATGGGATGGTGGCGGGAGATGGGTCTGAAATACGAGAGACTCCTGGGAAAAACGGGAGTGTTGGCAGGTATGCCGGGACCGAGTTTAGGCACCCCTGATTTAAACTGTGTGAACAAAAAGGATAGGAAATTTGAAGAATGGTCATTTTTAAACCAACCGTTGATCTTTTTAGTGTCTCAAACCCACTTGTTCCTGTGAGTTATGCTTTGCGATTGGACCCTAGAGCCTTGCTTTTCTACGAAATGTAAAATGGGCCGATCACGAGCGACCTTCCTGTCATTTAACGTCTCTCGAGTGTCTCTGTGTGTGTGGGTGGTGGAAGAAAGATGAAGAAGTTGAAAAGAAAAAAGAATCATGTTGCATATCAAGCGGTTTATTTTCCTGCATGGAATGGTGAACACAAAAAGATGCCTAGATGCATTTATAATAGGGGCATCCTTTGGCCGTCTATGTCATTGTCTTCTGCCTAAAACTAATTTTAAAATGCATAAAAACGCTCTCTTCTTACCAACATCCTCAGAAGTATCTAGATTTAGCTTCATCAACACTGATGCAACAAATAACCTTCAAAACATACAGCATACTTGTAACATCCATTTACAATGGGGTTTTCACCTCGGCATCCTACACTTTTCAAGCATAGGAGTACTTCTATACCATCGAAAGAAGAAATAAGTCCTTAAATACATACAAAAACGAAAAAGGAAAGCAAAAAGAAATAAAACAAACAAAAAATAATAAAGAGGAAACAGGAAGTTTTCAACTTAAATCCAGTTCCCCAGAGGACAAACAAAACCAGTTCTATTTATGTGGCCTTAATACAAACAATCAGAAAAATTCACAACACTAGTTTTTTCCTCATTTAATCAATGTTACAAAAGTCCTGCATTATAAAATAGGGCAGCTTTAAAATCAGTGTAATTAATAAAACTATACAATATACAAACATCAAATCTCCCATACTCAGGTGCGTCCGCCCTAAATCTCATATCTAATCGATTCACTTTGTTCGCCTCTCCCGCGCGTCTTGTACCAAAAAACTAAATTACACACACACAACACGAGAACAAAACAGACTGCCCAAACTATTGCTTGAAATTCTTTTTCTCGGTTTTTTTTCTTTCTTTAAAAAGGGTGCAATTTTGTCATTATCTTACACACGCACAGCCAATCTCGCTGATTAGATGCCAGGCTGCTCCAAACAAGGTTTTCGTGACAAAAAAATATCGTGCAATCGTGTTTCCCTTCGCTCTTTTAAGCCCTGGAAGCTTTTTTTTTTTTGTTGATTTTTTTTATCATTTTTTAAATATATATTTAGTGCAGACGATTAAGAAAGTAATGCCCAACTCATTTCTAAAAAGGGTAGGCAAGAACAATGACCAAAATAAGTAATAAATCACGCTAAAAAAAAAAAAAAAAAAAGAAAACCCACACAAGTTTAACTACTAAATCATCATCATCACATCAGATGTCCGGGAAAAACTATTTCCCAAATATACACGCGATAAAAAATAACACCAAAAAATGTACATTTAAAAAAAATCTGGGCTTTTTCAAATCCTGGACGTGTTTGCTCTTGCGTGTTTGTGATGGAAAGCAAGTTTCCTCGTTTTTAAGGCTCGATTATGACCGAAAAACAAATTGCGTGAAACCCAAGTGAGGCTGATCAATGGCGTTTTCTCGTGTCATGGGCATGAAAAACACTGACGCTCAGCCACTTGACCTGTCAAGTGCTCACTTTGGTGGGTGGTAAAAATGAAAACACGAAAAAAAAAAAAAAATGACTACATGAGTGCAAGCAGGTATTGCATATTAATCTTTTCCTCGTTATTCATCTCTGGGAACGAAAAAGAAAACAACACAGGAAGACTGAAAAGAAAAAAATAAAGAAGTAGTCGTCATTTAGAAATTGCAAAACATCCATAAATATCAATGACACTAGTGTTAAATCAGAGAGGAAAAAAAAAAACACTTTTGATTGACTTTCGACTGATTGAAGTGTAAACGATGGGGTTTTCCAAGCACTAGACGACCACTGGTAGTCAAATGGAGAGTAATACTGCGTATTATCATTAGTAATTTCACTCTCTCCAAGTTACCACAACACGCGAAAGGGTGAAAAGGTAAAAAAATAGTCTCCACATTGCAGCTTGTGCAATAATTCCGAACTAACCATCGCTCAAGGCACATCGATGTGGAATTGTTCGTGCAGGGACGATGAAGTGCGTACGTTGCATGAAAATGATTGTTCTGTTGGGAATAAAGGAGGAAGGGAGACGTCAGAATAGAAATGACGACAAGCTAAGAAGAGTCAGAGAGATGTTTAGCTGGTTGATTGTGAGAACAGCAGTAAAAACACCCTTTTTTAAAAGGGACCAAACAAATACTTGATCGGCAAGTGCCCGATGTTGGGATTACAATATTTCCACACTACTTTAAACTCTACGTAATCTATGTAAAAATTTGTCACTAACACTAGAACATGCAGATTATTATTTCTTTTTTATTTTTCGTAACTTTACTGAGCTTTGATTGACGGTGGATGAGACTGTAAGCGTATATATATATATATATATATTTATATATATGTTTCATACAGGAAACGAACGAAAAAACTAACTCAAAAAAAAAAGAACAGAAATTGCATGCAAGGGAAGCTTTTGGATCTTCACATTTTTTGCGCAACAGTTTTCGAAAGTGTTGGCAAGGAAGTTAGTTCGATAGTCGCTTGTTGCATTCACATTTGGACAAATTTAAAGGGATGGTTTGTCTGAAAATTGATTTTAAACAAGATTTGTAGCTAAAACTGTGATTTTCAGTGATTTAGTGAAGTCACTAGCTATGTTTCCACCTATTTCTACGTGCATTTTGGAATATCACATTAAAAATGCTTAATGGAAACACCAAGATGTGCATACATTTTGAAAATGTGCAAAAAAACATCCTTATGCACTTAAAATCTTATTCGATAAGAAAAAATGTGCATAAACGACAATGAAGACACATTTAACGAATTTTATTCGGTGCTTTTCCGCAAATGTTTTATGTGATATTCCAGTTTTGCACACAAGTCTCCCAGCAGGCACAGGCAAAGATTGATGTTGTACCCCAATCGTGGGACTTTGCAGTTTGTTTGGAAATGAAAATCGGGTTCATGTCAGAACCCAACGTCAATGTCTAACGTCGGACAGATATTGCGTTTTGGTTACTTCACAACGCAACCTAAAAACAACAAAATATCAACGTCTATTGATGTTACAGATTGACGTTACCAATATGACGTCTATCAGACGTTGGATTTTGGTTGCCATACCTGACAAATAAATGTCAGTATTTGACGTCAATATGACGTTGGTTTAAGATGTTGGCTCGACGTTGGATTTTGGTCACTTTCCAACACAACCTAAAATCAACAAAATATCAACGTCGTTATAGGACGTTAAAATAACATTGTCCTTAGATGCTGGCGATCTAAATCTAACCTAATATTAACATCTTATGATGTTGTGTGTCTGCAGGGCTAATTCACATCTTTGGATGGAAACATAGCTAATAAATGCTGGCACTTTTAGAGTTAAAAAAGGTTTTATGATGCAAAGTTAATTTCAGTTTCACTTTATAAGTATTCCGTTTCACTTTACAATATATCATCAGGAACAAAAAGCCTTAAAAATGATGTGTTTACTACTGCAAAAGTAACTTACATTTTATGAATCACAATGGACCACACTTTCAGCTAAAAATCTATTTTGAGATGTTAAAAAGAAAGAAGCAAATTGTATATTTTAGCCAAACTATCCCTTCAATCAGGCAATTTTTATGTTTTCCTTACATCCAAACTGCTATTTCTTTTGCACACAGTAAATCAAAACTGCTGTAGCGTTTCGGAAACTAACTAGAAAGTTGACGGCGATATTTCTTAAAGGGATTATTTGTTCTACAATGCTAACAAAAGATGAACAAACAAAGAAACAAACACATTCAATAAAACAATTACAGCTCCCCTTATTTCTCACAAGGCTATTTGTTCTATTTTTCTCTTTACATGTTGTTGTTGTTGTTATTTTTTTTTGTACCCCGATATTTTAGAGTCCTGGAGGTGTGAACGGACTAGGAAGAAAAATATATATATTTATATATATATACTTTTCAACAAATCGCTTCAACGATCTATCTTACAAAGATATTTAACAATCCAACATCTACCCAACAAAATTGCACTTTCCTCAATTCAGTATTCACGGTTAACCTTCCCTTGAAGTTTATGGAAGATCGAACCTTCACTCGGCCCTTGGCGTGCCACAGACCTTCCGGCTGGGGTTTAGTAGAAACAATCACTATGACTTTCTCTCTCTTTTTTTGTAAGAAAAACACAAAATATGAACATGCCTCCAAGTGGGGAGATCTCCTGTAAAATGACCTGATATCAAACATCACCGTTCATGACTTCTTCATCGCCTGCCCCAAAAATGACAAAAACAACAGATAAAAATGGGGTTGAGTCCTTGATGGCGGTGGTGGTGATGATGGCGGTGGAAGGGAAGCAAATGGTCCAGAAGACGCAATACACATTTGTTTAGATTAGTTTTTTTTTTAGCTGGTGGTAAATCTGACCCAGGCGAAACCTCCAACAGCGTCGAAACACGAGTGATTGAAAGGCAGAGCTCCGACCTCCAGATGGTTGTGGGTTCGCGACCCTTGGCCGTCGACTGCGTTTTTGATCTCGAAACGCCTCTCTTTTTAACACCACAGGCACAGAAGCGGGAAGCTCTTTGATTGCGTCATGTTACGTTTTTCCTCGTCTATCTGTGAGGGTGAACCATAAAAAACAAAAACAAACAAACAAACGGAAAGTAAAAGTAAAACGTGCACGTTTCCAAAACAAAAAATTAAGAAAACAAAAAAAAGCTCTTCGTTTTTTTTTTTCTGAGCTCCACCCTCAGAAGAGCTGGACAGCTACTATATATGAATATAGGCATGTAAACCATACATATGGAAGAATACATCTGGACTATATAGATATATAGTAAGTGGGTGTAAGCGGTTCCTCTTGTTCCAGGGCTTGGCGGGGTTGTTCGGCTGGAGCCATGCTGTGGGTCTGTCCGGTACGGGGCAGCAAGTGGCTTCTCTCTGTTCAGACTGGTGTACATGTTTGCGGGTCGTACTCAGGGGAGACAGAGGGGGTGGTCGAGTGACCTCGGAGCGGCCGTGTGTCCGTGTTCGGGAGTCTTTAGCCCAGGTACCACTGCAAACAGGACAAGACAAGAACACATCGCTGAGGTTAACAATGCAAATGAGGTCAGTGAAATAAGAAACCATCCCCTTTTTTGAAAACAGGCTCATTTTACAACTCCCCTACTTGTTTAACCATTTTTTAATCCGTTCAGATGATTTCCAGGTCTGGCGGGAGTACTTTTAGCTTAGCTTAGCATACATTTTTATGCAAAAGTTTGGGCACCCCTCTTTCTTTATAAGAGAAGATCACAGTGAAATGGCATTCGGCTTTTAGAGAAAGCTAGATAATGTCATGTATTTCACCCGGTATCAGCAGATTCTGAAGAAAAATATTCAGAAATCAGTCAAGAGTTTCAGAAGTTTCTCCAGGGTTGGATGTTTCAGCATGACAATGACCCAAAGCACAGTTCCAGAGCTACCAAGGAATTCATGCTCAGACATGATACAATGTTCTGGAATGGCCATCCCAGTCCTCAGACTTGAACATAATTTAAAATCTATGGATTAATTAGAAAAGGGCCGTTCATGCTTGGCACCCATCACTGAACTGGAGAAATTTTGCAAGGAAGAATGCTCCAAAATGCCTTCAGCAAGAATTCAGGGACCTATCCTTGACTATAAGAAGCGTCTACAGGCTGATATTTCAGTAAAAGGTGGCTCTACAAAAGATTGATGTTATTCATCTGTTGGGGTGCCAAAATGTCTGCACCTGTCTGTTTTTGTTAAGACTTAAATTGGATTGCATCTGTTGATTAAATAAATGTTATGTGAGAACTGAAATGTTGCTTTTTCCCTCGGGTATAAAATATATCCAAATTAATTTGCTGATCTGAAAGGCCAGCAGGCTATAGCTTGCAATTATGAAAATTATCAGGGGTGGCAAATTTTTGCATAAAACTGTAGATCATTGAATCAGATTAGACTATCAGCATCTCGCTCAAAAATGACTACAGATTTTCGAGTATTTTCCTACTTCTGTAGTTACATTGTGTTTTTAGACCAATGGAAATTGAAAAGTTGCTATTTTCTAGGCCACAGGTGTCAAACTCAGTTTCTGGAGGGCTGAAGCTCTGCACAGTTTAGCTTTAACCCTAATTAAACACACCTGATCAAACTAATTGAGTCCTTCAGGCTTGTTTGAAACCTACAGGTGAGTGTATTGAAGCAGGGTTGGAACTAAAAAATGGAGTTTGACACCCATGTTCTAGGCTGACATGGCTAGAAACTATCCTCCCAATCTGATATGATATTAATGATATTATGCAGCAGCTAAAAAATAGACCCCAGCAGCAAGCCTTACACTTTTACCACCAGTTAGAATCTGTGTAATATCATTGAGCTGTAAAAATAATCTATTTAAAAAAAAGTGTAGTGTTTCTTTACTACAGGTAATTTTCTGGGTGTTATGTGCTTTTAATGAAAGAAATTAGTCACTTTTTTATGAAAGATTTGGACTGTTTGAAAAGCGGCATTTGGAATGTTTCAAAAGGTTTGCTGTTCATCAAATTAACCTGAAATAAAACATGGTCTCCACCAAAACATGAAGCAGCTCAACAGTAATAATCAGAAATGTTTCATGAGAGATGTTCAATGATTTCTGAAAAGCCACGTCACACTCTGACGACTGGAATAATGATGCTGAAAATGTTCCTTTTTAATCACAGGAACGTTTAATTCATTTCAAAAAGTTATTAAAATATTATAATATTTAATTGTCACATTTTTAATTGTATTTCATTCTATTTAAAATTCATTTTCAACTTAAATGTTAAAGAGAAATATACAAATGTTACTTTTTCATATAAACAAACTTATTATTATTAATTGTTGTCTAATAAGTAAACAGAATTTGATCTCGTACTATGCAAGATTCCCCATTGCGTGTTTTTTATTCATCAAAACATTTTCCAAGCCCTCCCTTTTACAGTATAGACCACTTTTCATGATTCACAATGGATGATATCAAGTCTCCTCTGTGAATATAGGAAAAATGAGTTGTGCATAAACCTTTAGTGCATCGTTTTTAACCCTGAACGCCAGCATCTCCATTACAACTTCATGCAGAAAACGCTCATTGTTTTCTGGTGTCTCAGAAGTTAAGATGCAGTTTGACTCTCTGAATGCCTTCACAGCTTCACTCCCCGTCACAGGGAGCTGCAGAGAAGCGTCTGTGAACAAGTTTGCTCTGTAATCCCTCAGTGAAATGGCCTTATTGATTGCGGAGCTCCATTGTTCTGGTTTTCCAGCAAGTGTGGTTCGCTCTTTCTGCTCTCCTCCCCTTTCAGCTTCCCTCCTCCCACCGAGTCTAACTTCATCCTGCTGTTACATCATGTCTGGTTGCGAGGGACAACCAGACGGCCGTATACGTGACTATCATTAGCAAGACAAGGGGCCTCGCCGCTCTTTCGGACTCTTTTCTACTTTTCGGTTCCGGCTGTGAATAAACATGAGAGGGGAGTCGTCGCATGCTGTGATTCTTATGCTCCGCCCACTGCTCGGGTCATTACATATGGCTGCCAATCAGAAGTTGTGATTAATTAAGGCTGGGGAGTTTTCAGCCAATTAGAGTCAAGTGCTCCGGGACTGCCAGATAATTGCAAAAAAAAAAAAATAAGCTGCTCATTGTTGTAACACTCACTGTATGTGATTTTTAAAAAAAGATTATTTGTATATAAAACTATGTATATAAAAAACTATTTGTATATAAAATTTGTAACAATATAAAACATTATTAAAATGCTCAAAATTAGCCAAAATTGTGTGTGTGTGTATATATATATATATATATATATATATATATATATATAATTTATTTGTTATATATATATATATATATATATATATATATATATACACACACACACACAATATATATATATATATATATATATATATATATATATATATATATATATTTAGTGTATATACGGTGTATATAATGAATAAATAATCTATCTATCTATCTATCTATCTATCTATCTATCTATCTATCTATCTATCTATCTATCTATCTATCTATCTATGTATGTAATATATATATATTTATTTATTTATTTTTTTTAAACATGTACATTATTTAAGCATGCGTTTAGTAGACAACACAAAGTAGAATTATTATTATTTCTCATATTACATACAATATACATATACATTTTAATATACAAGTTATAAGCAATTTAATATTCTAATATTATTTATGAGTTTACTTGATATCTTTAAAAGTACGTGCAAATATTTAGTAGTAATTTCATGATTTTATTTAAAATTACAAAAAACTCCCTAAATAATTTTTGATGATTTTGGTTTTTGTAGATTACCATAAATGTATCAATATAATATACTAAAAAATATATTGATAAAAAATATAATATACTAAAAAATACTACACAAGTATGTAAAAATGCTAAAAATTATATATATATGATATATTTTAGTAGTTATATATATTTTTTATTATATATATATATATATATATATATATATATATATATATATTTATTTATTTTTTAGTCGTTATATCTTTTTAGTCGTTATATATTTATTTTTAGTTGTTATATATATATATATATATATATATATATATATATATATATTTTTTTTTTTGTGTGTCATTATATATATATATTATTCATTTGTTATATATATATATATATATATATATATATATATATATATATATATATATATATATATATATTTATTTATTAATTTTTTTTTTAGTTGTTTATATATGTAATGTGCATTAGATGTACAACATGAAGCTTGACCTCCTACAGTAATGCAGTGCTGTAGTGAAGGCGAATGATGTGATTTGTGAGTTTGGAAATGTGGACGGCTCGTTGAAATTCTCCAGCTCACCGCGAGTGCAGCGCAGAGACGGCAAGGTTAGTTTTTAATCAATAGAAGTTGCTGACTGTGGAGTTTGTGCGCTCGGCTGCAGTGCAGCTCTTCCTCGTGTCTTTGTCTATGAGCTCGACCACGCTCAAACTTTCTCTCTCTCTGTCCTGAGGAGACTTCAGGAGACGCGAGAGATTCTCCGTCACTCTGCGGACGCCGGTTTGTGTTTCTCTGTGCTGACGGATATGATTTAGTCTGCAGATACCAGGACAGACTGATCCAGACTGACGGAGGACAACCAGGCTGAAATTACAGTCGCATGTTCGCAGCTACAAATGCAGCTCGATTGGGAGAAAAGAATCAAGTACAAATGGAGATATTCTGACTTTCAATGTGGAAACAGTGATGCTTCGGATATTCATTTTTCACAGATTAAACATTTTTAAAATCTATTTTCATTATCATTATACAGATTTATTTAAAAGTAAAATTATTTTGTATATTCATAATGCATAATAATTTCATACTTAAAGTAAATTAGCAGTAAAAAAACAGAAGCAAATACCAAGTCTAAAAGAATCACTTCCTAAGCATTGTGTAATAGCTGATTTTACGCTTGGAGAACTTAACGAAGAAAACTGTGCTCAATTTCTAGCTCAGATTGACCATTTCACTTTATAACACCTCAGTGTATTCTCAGAAGTTATGGGTATTCAATTTTGTGTTGCCTGTATATGTTTTTTTGGACTCTAAAAGTACCAGTAGCTGTTGACTTGGTTTATGTTGATCTCCTTTTTAATGTTCTACTCAAAAAAGAAAGCATTCTTGAATGACCTGAGGGTGACTAAAGTGCAAATCCTCCATTTTTTTGGGTGAACTGTCCCTTTAAGAGGAAATGTCGTTTTCCTGAAGGTTTAGTTTGGATGTAGTCGCCCACAAAGTCAACATTAGTGTATTTGTGTTTCGTTCTGGCAGGAAGGATTTGTACTAGATTAAGTCATTTCCATACAACTACAATGACGTCCTGGCCTGCGGTTAGCATTAGCTGTGCGGTTAGCATTTGCCTTGTAAAGGATTGTTATTGTGGGCTTTTGGGATGTTCAGTTGCCATATAACTTTTGAACCTGGCCTTTTAAAGATTCAATTTAGCACTATATGAATCATTAATTTGGAAAAACGAAATAGATTTTTGACAATGTAAATGCTGAATTATTTCTATTTAAATTTTATATTTCTAAAATGAAAATATATTTTAGGGCTATTTCTAACATAATAAATGTTTATAGTTTTTAAATTAGTAAATAAATGTATAAATAAATTAAATATTAAATAACATTTTTAATATAAAATGTAAATGGATGTATATTATTCTACATATTTATTTATATGTACATTCATAGAAATTTACACAACTTATTTTCAATTTATGTGTATTTATTTTTTAATCACTTTTATTTAAAAAATATGTGGCAAAATCATTATTATATATATATATATATATATATATATATATATATATATATATATATATATATATATATATACAATATATTATAATATAATTATTAAGTTCATTAAATAATTGTATTATTAAGTTTTTTTTTCATTGACCAGATCTGCTTATTGGCTAAAGTGAATGGGATTCCTCTGGATGCAGGCGGAGTTGATTTTAAAGGCCGTACGTCAGTGGTTGTAATTGACGGATAGATAGCTGTAGTCAACCCATCAATAGCCTTAGTGTCCCGTTTGAAAGCCTTCAAGGTGAAAGCTGTATTAATGTAGTGAAAGTAGAAGGGAGGAGGGGGGAAAAAACTCATGCAAATAACACACAGCAAACACACACTGCAGCACATCTGCTAGAAACATAATACACACGAATACACTTCAGAGAGACGAGAGGAAGGAGAGAGGAAATGAAATGCAACGGTAATGGTTAATAGACTTACAGACAGACTGAAACTCAGTTAAAGGTGTAGTTCACTCTAAAACTCGGCTTCATCCAAACCTTTAGGACTTATTTTGTGCGACGTAATAGACAATTCTGATATCTATAATGAACAATGACTTGTACTGAGGCTATCGACTTTATAAAATGAACCATAAATGTGCTTCAGATAATATATTCCAAGTCTTGTGAACTTTTATGCCAACTTTGTGTGAAAAAGTTTTTTAATCAAAATTTTTTTCATTGAATCAGTTGGAGTTTACAAATGGCCAGTATAAACGATGTACTGTATGTACATATCATTACTGTAAAATAGATCTTTCAGGTGAATCAGTTGATTCAGTTCTCAGATATTTTCAGTTCATGAAATGATTCAGGTTATTAAACTAGTTGTTAAAATGACTAACTGAATACAAAATGAATAAATCAGTCTGAATGACTCATGAACAAATCATTTTTTTTTTAAATCTAAACTTTTCAGTGAATCAAATAATTCAGTTCACTAAACTTGACTGAATAACTTGAAAATAAATAATAATTTTGACTATATATTTTTTCAGTGAATCAAATGAATCAGTTCACTACACTTGTCTAAATAACCTAAAAATAAATAATAATTATGAATATTATTTTGTTCAGTGAATCCAATGATTCAGTTCACTAAACTTGTCTGAATAACTAGAAAATAAATCAAAATTATGAATATTATTTTGTTCAGTGAATTAAATGATTCAGTTCACTAAACTTGTCTATATAAGCTGAAAATAAATAATAATTCTGAATATAATTTGTTCAGTGAATCAAATGATTCAGTTCACTAAACCGGTCTAAGTAACTTGAAAATAAATTATATTTTAAATATTATTTTGTCAGTAAATCAAATGATTCAGTTCACTAAACTTGTCTAAATAACCTGTATATAAATATTTTTTAATATTATTTTGTTCAGTGAATTAAATGATTTAGTTCACTAAACTCGTCTGAATAAATAGAAAATAAATAATAATTATGAATATTATTTTGTTCAATGAATCAAATGATTCAGTTCACTAAAAGTCTAAATGACTTAATTACAAATCATTTTATTGAAATTGATTTTTACATTCAAATCAACTGATTCAGTTCACCAAACTATTCTCACTGACTTGCGAACAAATCATTCTTTTAAATCTTTTTTTTCAGTGAATTGGTAGATTCTGTCCACAAAATATTTCAAAATTTATCAAATCAGTCTAAGTGACTAATTGACAAATAATTCATTCGAATCTGATTCAGTTCACTACACTCGACTAAATGATTCATTGATGTACTTGCTGACTACAACTTGCTACAACTACAACTTGATTCTTTGTACACACAAAAGGGTTGTACAACATTTTTTTATTTTTATTTTCTTTTTTTACAATCCTCACTAGCATTTTTAAAAATATCTCCATTCATATTTGGAGTCTCGAGGCAGAAACGTAACTTTTGCGCAACTTTCTTCTTAAAAATATCTAAGCGTAAAATTCAGAAACATGTTAAAGGTCCTGTGAAGTGCTTTAAAATGTGCATTTTTATTTAATGTTTGACGTAACCTCAACTGAAACGCCATGAGAAGGCGGGACATAGAGTAGCTACTCCCCTTTTTAAAAAACAGCCAATAGTGTTTTGTTTTATCACCACTCTGCCAGTGAGAGTGGTTAAGCTCGAGCGCATCAAATGAAAGCAAATGAGAAACATCTTGAAGGCGGCGGGGCACGTCAGACACTAGAAAGCATTTGATTGGTCAAGATTTGATGAAAAACTGAAGTATAAAACTTGACAAACTGCAAGATTTAGATATTTGTATCAGTTTTATATTTTCTAAACGCGAATTTTGTAGTGCACTAGCTTATAGACATCCTTAAAACAAACATACTGAAACTAACATCTAAATAACTTAATAATTTATACGTAAAATTCCAAAACATGTTAATAGCACCACCGGTGGCCAATAAATGAACTGCAGCCAACAACAGCAATTCAATACAAGCTTTCGCCATTTATGCCAATATAAAAATAATAAACGCACACATTTTTACATCCAGCTCCTTCAAGACGCTTCAAAGTTGCGTGGACCGCAGCGAGCGAGGAGTGTGTAAGAGATTAAAGTGGAGCGATCAGAGTAGCCGGAGCGACAGAATCACGGCCTGCTCCTTTAACTGGCTGTCAATGGCAGGCGTAATCTCATCAGGTGGAGGAGTGCTGAGTCAGCGGCCGCGCTAAAGTGCCTGAGGATGAGTGTCATCTCAGAGGAATTCAGCCTCATGTAATGCAAACCAGCCTGGGCCCGGAGAGCAGTGCTTATAAAAGCCATCTCCAGCCCAAACCGCCCAGCCACGCCGTACAGCTCCCCGCAGACATTTACTACATTATTTATTTACATTTGGCCATCAGACCAGAGGAGGAAAAAGCGGAGCGCGGCAGTCCATTAGACGACCCCAAACAAACAGCGCACACCTGAGGGGGACATAAACATATTCATGGTGTTTATTATTAGAGCGTTCGCAGGTGTGAGGGAAGCGCTTGCTCCGTATTTCCTCCAGATTTGTGTGCAAGAGGACAGAAAGAGGAGCTGGTGATTTTCTGCGGTGTGGAGCTGAAATCAATCTTGGGTAATTAATTTGTGTGTGTGCGTGTGTGTCTGTTTTTGGCAGTCTGGCGCTCTGCCCTCTTCTGGCTTGAGGAGGAAATGCATGGGGGGTGATCTAAAGGCCCATTTTATTGAACACTGCAGTGTTTGTTATGAATTATTTATTGGTGCACATGATTATTTTGTGAAATCTTTGACTAAAATAACCGCACCTCCCTCTTTAATGATGACGTGTGTGCTTGGATGAGGGCGGAGGCAATGTGTCAATCACATGAGGACGACCAATAGCAGGCCACAGATACAAGTACATCAACTTGAACTACATGAAAATGTTAAATATTACCTTATCAAACTATCTAATGTTAATGAAGTTTATATATAATTTATATATCATTAATTTTAAATATTTAATTATTATATAAAACTTTAGATATGTATAATATATTAAATATAATAATATAAAATATACTTTATGTATATTTAATAAACTATCATAAAATGTTTGATAATATAAACTATAATATATAAATCGATTATATTAATTATATGAAACTATAAAATATTTACAGATGTTATTCATATTAACGTATTTTGTTGTGTATTTTTGTCAGTATTTATTTTAGGTAACTAATTTTTATTATTATTATTAATAAGACTTTTTAAGACCTTTTTAAGAAAATAAATGGCATTTCAGACTTACACAAGGCTAAACGCAATTTTTGTTCTTCTAATAGCCCAGTTAAAACATTAAAAAAAAACATTAAAACAAATGTGATTGTAGGGAAGATAAATCATATGTCTAGAAATAGAAATAGAGTTGGCAAATAGAGTTAATAAATAAAAGTTAATAAATCCAGCGTCTTGAAGGCAGCGGGGCACGTCAGACACTAGAGAGCATTTGATTGGTCAAGATTTGATGAAAAACTGAAGTATAAAACTTGACAAACTGCAAGATTTAGATGTATATATCAGTTTTATATTTTCTAAATGCAGAATTTGTACCGCACTAGCTTATATACATTCTAAAACAAACATACTAAAACTAACATCTAAATAACTTTTAAATAATTTTAACTTTAAATTTATAAATAAATTTATACATAAAATTCAGAAACATGTTAATAGCACCACCAGTGGCCGATAACTGAACTGCAGCCAACAACAGCGACCGATACAAGCTTTCGCTACATACACCAATATTACCTTATCTGTCTGAAATTAATTAAGTTTATATATAATTTTTAATCATTAAACATAAATATTAAATATGAAATATTTCAGATTTAATTATTATATAAAACTATATTAAATGTAATAATATAAAATACACTAAGTCTGTATATTTAATAAACTATTATAAAATATTAAATAATATAAATGATAATATATAAATATATTATATAAATTATATAAATATGACATAACATTAGGAAATATTTACAGATGTTAATCATACTAACATATTTTGTGTGTTTTTGTCAGTTTATTTATTTTAGGTAACTAATTATAATAATAACAATAATAATTTTTATTATTATTATTAATTATTCAGGGTTTCTACAGGTTTAAGACTTTTTAAGACCTTTTTAAGAACATAATGAATGAAATTTCATGGAATTTAAGACTTTAAGGCCTAAAATTTTGATTTTGAAATTTAAGACATTTTAAGACTTTTTAAGACCCCGCAGATACCCTGTTTTATCATTGCTATATACTTTTTATTATTTTAATGATTAAATAATTATAGTTACCCAGACTTGAGAGCCATATCACTTGGATATGCATCACAACAGTCAAGAAAAGTCATCTTCATGTCAGCATTAAATGCTCATTTATTTAAACAACACTATTAAGGAGGCCTCAGATTCCCTGCAGCTCTTTGGGTTTTCTTTGTCTCCGGAATGAACATTTATTATGAATTGGAGTAATAATCGTTAGGCGTGTTTTGTGGGGACGTCTCCGCAGATGCTTAACTATGGCAAATTGACGTGGAGGACAAGAGTCAATTACTGATGTTATCTGTCCCGCATGCTAACGTTTATAGGAAACGAATAAAAGCCAAGGGTGCCTGCGTTCTCATCCCGGGCCTCCATGGGCCCGATTTACTGCCTCCCTCTGTGTGTGCGCGTGTGTGTGTGTATCTGCGCTCCTCATCACACTCAGTTCCTCCCAGAGCTTTCTGATTAAAAACGGCGTTTATGAATCATTGCTTTATCTGCACTGCTGCGGGACGAGGTCAGCCTACAGGCTCTGAACACCGCACGATTAAACACTGATTACAGGCCTCTGCATGCTTGAGTATGCAGGATTTGTATTTTATTGATGAGAATTGATTGATTGATTGCAGGTTTCTTTAAGTATGTAAGCAGATCTGGGTTCAATTATGTAATTATTTATACATTCAGATTTGTATTAAGATTAATGAAACTTTTGTGTGTAGTTTTATAGCTTTGAGTAAATGTATGTTGAGGTATAGCAAAAAAATAGAAGTATTTGTAATAATTTTTTTTCAGAATGCATGCATTTTTACAGATTTATTTTGTAGTTAATTATTTAAAATAATTTAAAAGCTTATTATTTATTTGTATTTCAAATTGCTTGTACTTTTGGATTTTATGTCTTTGTTTGCTTTGGCTTTCGACCAGAGTTTCTCAACCACGTTCCTGGAGGCCCACCAGCACTGCTTGTTTTGGATGTCTCCTTTGTCTGTCACACCCATTACAGGTCTTTCAGTCTCTGCTAATAAGCTGATGATCTGAATCAGGTGCATTTGGTTAAGGAGACATGGAATATGTGCAAAGCTGGTGGTCCTCCAGGAACGTGGTTGAGAAACATTAGTCTGTGGGAAGTGTTTCAGGTGTAGTGTGCTGCTTGTTTGTTTTGTTTAGCGTGTATGTTATGACGTGTTGTACTCTGCTTGATTTATGTACTTTTTAGGGACCCCCTCATAAATGAGTTGGTTCATCTAAAGGGGCTATCCCATTTAACATTTATGATGGCATTGTTGTTTAACTATATATTATAGGGTGTTATAAAAATGGAAAAAAAACATGCTGTTATTATATAAATATATATTATATGAGATTTAATAAAAGTAAAAATTCACAAAAATTAAGCAGTTACATAGGATATTGTAATTATAGTCATTATATAGACATGATTTATTCTGACGATTATCATATATCAGTGGTCTCAAACTCAATTCCTGGAGTGCCGCAGCTCTGCATAGTTTAGCTCCAACTGCCTCCAACTCTCACCTGCTTAATAGTCTCTAGTAGTCTTGAACACCTTGATTAGTTGGATCAGCTGTATTTGATTAGGGTTGGAGCAAAACTGTGCAGAGCTGCGGCTCTCCAGGAATCGAGTTTGAGACATAATATAACACTGCTATTAATGCATTTTGATGCAAGTTGTAATATATTACATATAATGCATGTGCATAATGCAATATCATTTTTGTCAAAAATCTACATAATCTATCCATAATTACATATACACAAATTTCATTGTTACTTTTTTGGTCATAAAATTATAATATAAAGTAATATAGTAAATAATATTGTAGCAAATATTCATTTAAAAATGCATCATAATTTGTCAAAAATTATTTATACTTTTATTATTATTAACAATGCTTGAACTATAACAGAAAGGCATTGTTACTTTTTAGAATTACACAAAAGACTGAAATAACAATCAATTTACATTTACAATCTTTTCATCCTCATTAATAATAAGGTCACACTTTATTTTGATGATCCATTTGTTTAATATAAGTTACATTGCATCTGCATGCCAACTAATTCTCATTAAATTATAAGTAGACTGTTAGGTTGGGGTTAGGGTTAGTGTAAGTTGACGTGTACTTGCTAAGTTTCTACTAGTCAGTTAAATGTCTGTTGAAGGAGCAGTATCAACAGATTAAGCAGACAGTCTACTAATACTCAAATGGACCATCAAAATAAAGTGTTACCAATAATAATAATAATAATAATAATACAACATATATAAATAAATAAAATATCAAAAATTAACAAGTAAAATAAATGATAAAGAAATATAAGTAGCAGGACAACCAAAATCCACTAATGACGAATATAAATAACTTGCTTTTTGGCTTTTCATCTCTCTTAATGTCTTCAAATATATCACAAACTCTTCTTTAAACACCACTAGTTGCTTATACTTTTATATATATAACTTGTATTTTTTTGTGCTATAAAGTAATATTTTACATTTTTTATTGCAATAATTTCTTAGCTGCCTTTTAAATCCATTAGGGTACAAAATGGCCCGTCAGCCTAAAAAGGCACACCACTTCTGATCCCAAATCCACGTCCATATATCTTTCTCTGCATGTGGTGCCAACCTCTCCATCTGAGAGGGCAAGCGCCAACAGCTCCCATGGCAGCAAACCCCCGAGGCTCTGCCACCCTCCCACTACCCTTCCCTTTCACACCCGTCCCCCCTCCCCTGCCAGAGCCCTCCATCATACCGTCCCGTCTCTCGCTCTCTGCCTGGTTACCATGGCCGGCCCGCCAGGAATGTTTACAGTTTGGGTCACATCATTCTTGTCTGCCCGTCACTTTGGCTTTCTTTTGTACCCCACCACCGAAACACGCCGGCCGCCACGGGTAACTTTTGTCCTGCCCGCCCCGGGGTGGTCCACACCAGCTTATGAGACCAATGAAATGGTGCGACCGAACCCTGCCGTGGGGTCACAGGCTCGTCAATATGGCCCGTCTGAGACTCATACAGGGCTTTAATATAAACCCGCGGTCCCAATCGCTGTCTGGCTAGACGGAGCCCCAAAGAGTTCACTGGCACAGTGGGCGACGTCTCTCGCAGCTGATATTAGAAGTACACGGGCCTCGTTTCTATAGGATGACAGAAAGTAGCTTGCGGAAAATCCTTAAGGATTTAAAGTGTGATGCAATGGCCTCCAGACACAAGCCTTATATTTAGTAGTCAACATTTAAAGTGGATTAAAAAACTCAAAGTTGCAATAAGACAAGAATGGATATTGTGCAATGTTTTCGGACAACTCTGATGAAACATTTCACTTCAAAAGCTGACTCCTGAAGTAAAAGGGTTTTATTTTGTAACTGCTTACAACAATTAGGGTGTTTATTTGATGATCTGCATAGTTACATGATAACAAACAAACGAAATTAAACCAAACAAGACAAATGTGGATTAAAAGTAAGTTGTTTGTTTGAGTGTTAGGGTTACAAGCAAAAAATAAATAAAAGGAGAATGCAACACAAGTTTGTTTGAGAGTGAGTATGTTACAAAGAAAAAAGGGGGACTGAAACAAAATTGTTTAATTTTGAAACTAACAAATAAAAACAGAAGTGGGCAAACAAAAGAGTTTAAGAGTGTTATTGATAAAGACAAAAACAAACAGACAAAATGGTTTGTTTTGATATTTGTGAACAAAGACAAGGGGACTGAAGAGTGTTACTGTGTTATGAGCAAAAAGTACAAACAAAACAGTTTGAGAGTGCTACAGACAAAAAAACAAACAAATTTTTTTATAAAAATTTAGTTTGAGTGTTAATTTTACAAACAAAAGAGACAAAAATTGTTTGAGTGTTAGCATGTAACAAACCAGATCAAAGAAAAACAATGCTAACGGCTACATTATGACCCTGATTCTATAAAGTGATAAAAAGTAACTTGCAAAAATCCTCAGTGTCCAAAAAGGAATGTAATTGTCTCGTGAGTCATGTAGCTACATGATAAAGTTGCTGTTAGTATAATGACTGTATAATAAATTGTCATATTTTAGAGTGTGTTGCAAACAAAAACAAAAGGGAACAGAAACAAATAATTTTCGAGAGAGTTACAAATGCACAAACAAACTAGGCAGGAGTGAAATAAAGGTGAGTGTTGGGCAATAACACGTTACTATAATGGCATTACTTTTGACAGTAACTAATACTGTAACGCATTACATTGTAAATATGTTAACTACATTACCTTTACAATATGATGTGTTGGTGGGTTACTTGGTAAATAAATTAATTTTGGCTGCAGTCCTGCCTACATCCTCCTGTTTACAGTGACAACGCATTGTGGGATTGGTGGATGCCAACCAACCACTGTAAAGAAGACAAATCGTGTATGATTCGCGTGTGCGTAGGGCAGGCGAGTGTGTGCGCAAGAGAGACCAAGAGACTATTAATGTTACTATTATTAATTATTATTACTAATACTACTATGTTTGTTGTTTCAAATAAATATGCACACATTTGTTATCTGTATAACAAAATTGTGTAGTTTAGTAGACACAGAGACACATTTCTGTTATATTTCAGAACACGTTATTTAAATGAATAGTGTCGCATTGCTCAGAAAAATGCTGTGATTTATTTTTTTTATTGTTTTACATATTTTTATAGCTGTTATACAACAGCAGATTGTGCACTTTAAATACACACAGCTTACTTTCCATAAGTTGTTGACATACCACCTTTAATTTGAGGTTAGCTTGAAAATTGCTCATCGAATTCATTTTTGAGCAGATGTTAAGTTTCTGTTTTGTTTAAAATGTATAAAGTTTACAGTTGTCTATAATAGCAGTTTTTTTAGTGCGGAGTTTTACCAAACTGATTCTGAATCATGATATAATTTATTTATTTCATAAAGGTTTTGTGTTTGTTGTATATTGTTGCTATTTCCATACTTAAGCTGTAAAGGAACATTTGTAAGGGTTAAATACAAACTTTTGAAGCTGAAGTAACTTTAGTTTTTGCTTTTTTGTTGCTGAATATATTCTTCAGCTGGTTTATCACTTTCTGATATTTTCATTTTTGTATTGCTGGTCAGACTTAAATAAATTAGTGTTTAAAAATGACTTTTTATTTAAGTTTGTCTTGTGTTTTAGTTAGTGAGAATGTAAATTAATTAAAACTGTGAAGCTGATCAAGAGTGTATTGTCTATGCTGCACTTAAGTGACATTATCAGGGCATTAATGGGAGCATTAAAAATGTTCTTTGGAAAAGTAACTCAAAAATTACTTTTAACAGTAATGCATTACTTTTTGGTGTAAGTAATCGATGATCGAGTTACATTTTGAATGAAGTAAAGAGTAACTAGTTACTATTTTTTTAATTATTTGCACAACACTGGTTTTGAAACAAAAGTGTTAGTGTGATACAAAAGAGAAAAAACCTCAAACAAACACACATTTTTTTAAAGAATTTTGTTTTGTATTCTGAGGCACAGTATAGTTTATTATCGTTTTGTTTGTTTGTATTATGAACTTGATTTTCTTTCTTTTAAAAATCGACTTTTTGCAATGCACTAATAAACACTTTTATACACTAAGTCCTGTTTGACTTTAATTGTTTTTAAATATATTTTTTAAAGCTCTAACAACATTTCACATTGACTAAAAGAATAGGAACAGAAATGTAGATCAACCTTTAAATGCAAATACTTAAAACCCTTAAACCCTTAACCACCACCTGAGCAAGAAAGAAATCAGGAAGGGAGAGAGGAAAAGGTGATAGAGAGAAGGACAGAACGAGCCCAATGCGAAAGAGAGAGAGAGAGAAGGAGAGGCGGAGGCGGGTAGGAGTAATAAATAAATACAAACAATAAATAATAACAACCCCCCGCTCTCCTCCCAGCCGGCCTGACAAACACCTGCCTCCATTCTACTGGGGGATGCGTGTCTTGCGGCCTGCGACACAGTCAATAAATCGATGGGAGGCTGCTGCAGGCCTCCGGACATATAACACACACACACACACACACAACCTCTCTGATCCAATCCAGTCTTGAGTGTTTCTGTGTGTGTGTTATAGCTGCGTTTACAGAGGAAACCGATGCTCTTTTTGGTCTGTTTGCGCGAGTGCAGGTGGCGGCACAGGCTGCATTTGTCATTGTAGGTACGTGTGTGTGACGATTAAGGTTACAGACGGCGTTTCGAGACGCATTAGCATTTACACGACTGCGAAAAAACAAACACAAGTTCATTTACATGATCAGGGTGATCCTGGCGTTCGTTTGTGAATACATTAAAAGCAGGGGTTAAATAGTGTGGGCTTTAAATGCTAGAAGTTCAGCTGCTCGATTGCGTTTGTTTTCGTTTTTGAAATTAACATGCGTTGGTTTTATTTATGGCACAAGTGTCAGAATGTATCTGTACTTGAAACTTTAACTTTTCACTTATAGCTTCAGAGTATTCATAAGGATAGATATCCTTATATATTCATAAATCCTTATATATTCATAAGGAAGATATGTAGCTAATTATCTTGTATCTTATAGCTGCGTTTTCCATCACCCATCATGTTAATGCGCATTTTGAAGTATCTCATGAGAAATGAGTGATGGAAATGCTAACTTTGGAATAAAAATCCCCTAATAATGGATAAATTACAGTGAATTCTAATTCTAACAACATTAAGTTGTTAATTACATTAAGTGTAAATTTAATGTGCTTGAGGATATAAGTTTCAGTTTTGCTTCTTTTGAGATGTTTTTATAGCTTATTCAACCAGAGTGCAACAGAGGTCAAGTTTTTGTAGTTCAGTTCAGTTTCTTTGCTTAAAGGGTTAGTCCACACTTCAATTGAAATATCAATCTATGACATGAGAATACCTTTGTGCGCACATAAAAAAAAGCAACTTTAATCGCAAATTTATCAAGCTCAGAGAATAAAATTACAATAATAACACATTTATTCAACAGTTTCTTCTCCTCTGTGTCAGTAGTGTGCATATTCACAAAAGTGATATTCTCGTTGTGTGTGTGGCTTTGCTGACATTAGTGGTGTAACGGATCTCACAGTTCGGATCACGTTAAGGTTTTTTAGTCACAGATCAGTCCATTTTTCAGATCAGCCAAAAAGGGGAAGAGACAAATGTAAATTGCTTTTTACCACTTTTAGTTTTAACAAACAAGACCTACAACCTGTAATTTTATAAAAGATAAAATGAAGAAATAATCAGCAAAATAAAAATAAACTAAAATATTCAGTACTATGAAAAAATTCACTGTTACTACTACTGTTGCTGATAACGCTAAATGTATAACACAAATTTTTAACGAATATTTATTTTTAGTCTCATTTTCAATAAATGATTCAGTTATTCACTCACAAAACTTCATGTTTCATTGCTAGATGTGTCATTTTTGAAGAATTATTCAGTGGCTTATTTTTGATGGCTGGTTGTCGCCACCTATTGGTTAAATAATGTAATTGCTCGTGTGATTTGAATGAGGGGCGATCTGTCTGTGATTGTTACAAATTTAGAATTATTCTACCAGTAAAAAAATTTATTAATCTGCAAGCCACATGTGTTCCGAACCGTCAGTTGTGATCCGTACGAATCACGGATCAACCATAATCCGTCACACCCCTACCTGACATATACCTTACATGCTGGTTTCAAACAAAGGAAGTCTCCCTTGCAGAGAACGTGCCCCCTATACTGACACTGATGAGAAGAAACTGCTGAAAAAGTCGTTATATTTTATTTTCGGAGCTTAATAATATTCTGATTGAACCATTGAAGGCATTACGGTCTTTAATGTTGGTTATTGAGGTTATTTTTGGTACATTTCTGGATGATCCAGGACTGTTGCTGTCTATGGAGGATAAGGGAGCTCTCTAATTTCATCTAAAATATCTTAAATTTGTGTTCTGAAGAGAATTGAAGGTCTCAGGGATTTGGAGCGATAGGAGGGTGAGTAATTAATACCATAATTAATTAATTTCCTTTTTATGGTGAACTAACCCTTTAGTAAGGCATCGCTCAACTGGTGAACGTTTAAACAACATTTACTCAACATTCATCATAATAATGCAGATCCAACTGAGAAATTAGCATGAGCATAAAACACATTCACTTGAGTAAATGTAGCTTTTTTATGTGTCAGTTTCTCAGGTTCTGTATTAAATATGTTGAATAAACGTTGCACAAATGTTCACTGAAGATTAACAGCTTGTTAAATTATTAATTGTATCATATCACGACTAATCGTGGGTTGGAGGGGTATAAATCAAGTTTGCGACCAGTGCATTATTGAATCTAAGCCTGAACATCCCAGTTACACACAATAAATCAGCTGTGAGCTCTCGCAGCGAGTTATATGAGCTGGCATAACTGTGCTGAAAAGCCCATTATGACAGACAGCAAGCGCTCTTGATGGACTTGGAGGGATTCTGGGATGTGTACTCACCTGAGGCTGCTGAGGGATATTTACAAAGCTGGGGTCTCTGGGGCCCACGCTGACAAAACGCTGAGCGGGAGACGTGCTCGGTGTGGAGTAGGCTGTAAGAATTAAACACACACACACACACACACACACACAAAATGAATATCAATATTGTATCGGCAGCAGGACAGCTGGCTTGATATGGACACTGCGCATGTTTGATGGGAAATTCTATTCATTAGGAAAAGCACTGTAGATAAGCTTACACGCACTTGAGAAACCCGAGACATGCTGACGTCCCGAATCGAGCATGTGTACGGTTTCAAATATATATTACAGATCACTTATTTATGACATTAATATTGCTCGTATTTATTTAGAATATAAACAACATGCATTATACATGACGCATAGTAATGATTTAAATAATTCAATTCCAATAATGATTATAGAACACACACAATTAAACAATTATAACATACACACACACTAGTATCTATCTATCTATCTATCTATCTATCTATCTATCTATCTATCTATCTATCTATCTATCTAGAATCTATCCATCCATCCGTCCGTCCGTCTGTCTGTCTGTCTATCTATCTATCTATTCGTCAGTCTAGAATCTATCTATCTATCTATCTATCTATCTATCTATCTATCTATCTATCTATCTATCTATCTATCTATCTATCTATCTATCTTTCTATCTATCTATCTATCTATCTATCTATCTATCTATCTATCTATCTATCTATCTATCTATCTATGTGTCTGTCTGTCTATTCGTCAGTCTAGAATCTATCTATCTACAGTATCCATCCAACCATCCATCCATCCATCCATCCATCCATCCATCCATCCATCCATCCATCCATCTATCTATCTATAAAATATATTTATTATTCAATCGTACTGATGAAATGCTAGTATTATTAGTGCTTATAATTATTGTTAGTTCAGTTGACAATGTTGATTATATTAATATTGTCTGTATTTTTAAAATCAAAATGTGCAGACAGAGCTAACAGCTTTCAAAAAAATAATGACTAATAAATAAAAATAATGAATAAGTGATTATAATAAATCTATCTATCCATTCATTCACTCATCTATCTACCTACCTGTGCTTTTCACAAATATATTACCTACAGTGTATAATGCATCCATATTGATTTCTACCTTTAGTCAGTGTTGTGTGTGGCATCAGATGACTGGTCATACAAGAGGTCAGACACTCACTGGGTGAAGTGGGTGAGTTTCCTCCTCCGTCAGTGGAGGTGGATGGAGGTTTAGAGTCTGGCACGGGCAGAGGAACGGGTCGCGCCATCGGGGGCGGTGGAGGGGGCGGCAGCATCGGGGTGGGCAGGAATGGGTTGTGCACCTTCCCTTGACTGCTCCCATTGGGCTGGAGACAAAAAGGACATATGAAAATCACGAGTATGTATTGATATTTATGACTGAGTACCAATAATAATGGATCATAATAAAACAGAATATTAAAATTATTTCTGAAGGATCATGTGACACTAAAGACTGAAGAAACTTCGCTTTGGTTCACAGGAATAAATACAATTTAAAAATACATTCAGTAAAAATGGTTATAATAAATTTGAATAATATTTCAAAATTTTATAGAGCATAAAATAAAAATATGACCTTCTGGACGCGTATGACCAGAAGGCACAACAACAGCATCTCACACATGTGTGCAGAAGAACCACCTGCTCAGCTATTTTTCACTGCTTCCAGTCATAAAAAAAAAAATTCTGCTGCTGTGCGCATTTCACTGTTCATAATCTATGAGCCAAAGCACTGGCCGTCAGGGCCACGTCACTGTGACCAGAGCTTGGGATCCCAGAGATTGGGATTTATTAGTCATCCCAGATAGAAAAAAAAAAAAACAGGTGGAGATATTGTGATGGATATTTATAATGCTGTGTAACTTTTAGATGAAATGGTTAGATCACTCTAAAATAGTTTTTTGGGATTATTAATAAAAAAAACAAATATTTATATATAAATATATGGTTATTCATTTATTTTATTTTCGGCTTAGTCCCTTTATTAATCTGGGGTCGCCACAGCGGAATGAACCGCCAAGTTATCCAGCACGTTTTTATTTTCAGTATATATATATATATATTTTATACCAGTGGTTCTCAACTGGTTTGGCCATGGGACCCACATTTTTACATGGTCATCAAGCCGCGACCCAAACTTTTAGGAACTATAATATAATTTTAGGAATTATAATTAATTTGTATTTATTTGTTAACATACACAAATAGTGACAGATAAATCACAAGTCACCAATATTTACAAATAAACAATATTTTATTGCTGTCATTTAACAAAATGTATCAAATTATAGAAATATTACAAAGTAAGGGTAAGAAAAGGTTCAGTTACCATGAACTAAACTGAACTGTTAATAAAACATTAACACTGATCCTGTTGAACAGAACAAATCAGCAAATTACAGTAAAATTATTAAAACAATCATGACAATTTTTACATCTAATATGACAGCAATTATAAACATCTGTTTCACTGAACAGTAATTTGGGAAGCTAATGAGATAACTGAGGATGTGCTTTACTTATGATAAGAGTTTCAAAGTCTGGGGTGATGGTAGACCCGAAGATCGTGCTCTATGTCCAACCTGTTCCTTTGCTTTGACTTAAGCTGCACCAAGGAAGAGAAGCCACTTTCACACAAATACGTAGTGCTGAATGGTAGGATGGATTTGATCGCACGAATGGCAAGGGACGAATACTCAGAAAGCACTTTGCGGCACCAAAACGGCTCCACAAGCTGATTCTCTTTGTTGCTCGGCAACGTGACGCTTTCCACGTCGATTCCAAAGGGATTGCTCATCCACGGATCATCATAATGTTTATCGGGAAGTAGTCGGTACGGTTGTCGCGCGCGCATTTCAAAATAAAAGTCCGGTATAAGCAAAATAAGTTAAAAAATGAAACTTTAGTTGTTTTTTTGACCACACACTCCGCGACCCACTGAAAATGTTCCCGCGACCCACTTTTGGGTCGCGACCCACCAGTTGAGAAACACTGTTTTATACAATAGTAAATATTTGAATAATTAAATATAATCAAACTAATTAAATATATATTTCATCATATATTCATTTTATGAATACATAAAAAACTATAAAAATGTAAAATGTTATATAATATCTACATAAATGTTTATGTAATAGTGTATAGTAAAACTAGATTGTAAAGTTTGAGGACAAACTTTATGGTGGCTTGAGAAAGCCTGTTTTCTGTAGTTTATTTAGTTTGAAAAAGTATCAAGTTGGCTAAAAGAATGTTCAAGATCCCCGCTGTTAACAATAGCCACGTTTCCACTGTTGCGCCTAAAGCGAGTGAGCCAGTGCGAGCTAGGGTCAGTTGCGTTTCCATAGTCACTTCCAGGGCCTGATCGGGCCAAAGTGGGGCTTTCTTAGGACGTACTCACACTATGCTATCCGAACCGTGCCCAGGCCCGTTTCCCGGATCGTTTCAAAGTGTGAGTGCTCTGAATCGGGCTCAAGCACGGTTCACTTGGCCGGCCCTGGCCCAGTTGGAAGAGGTGGGCCTGAGCGGGCTTCACTTGCGCTCAGGCACGGTACGCTTGCAGCATGAGTGCAAGCGTGCCTAAGCCCGAAACTGAAAGCGAGATGTGACTTTTAAGGGACTGTTTCATATGGGTTAATTAATCATTCGTGCTGTTCAATGAACGCAAACTGTCGTAGTTTATTAATGACGCAAACCCCTCACTCCACGACAGTTGCACCTTCAGCAAACCTCCTAATTCCTGCAGCACAAGGACTTTATGAGCGTTAAAAAGTGCCCAGGCCTGAATATAATGTGAGTGCGGGCTGTTGGGGGAGACAGGAAGGGGAACAAGCGTGCTTTGGCCCGGTTCAACGCAACTGTACATAGTGTGAGTATGTCCTTAAGGTCAGCGGCCGACCTTTTTCGGCCCTCTGAATACCTTCGGCCAAAGAGGGCCAGCTGGGACTTCGGGGCGGAGTGAGAGCAGAGGCGGAGTTTGCAAGATGGTGTGCCACTGTCATTACACTAGTTTTCCCATCATGCACAAGTACATGCAGCAATAAATAAATAAATAAGGGAAAGAAATAACATAGTCAGTTTAAGATATTCTATAAAACACCTTATAGACTAGGGATCCTTATAGACTAGGGGTCTTTTGCTTAAGATCGCCCTTATATTTCCCTTTTAAACTTAAGGCTGTTGCATGAAATAATAATTAAAGTAGTTTTAATTTAATAAGTGATATTTCTTTGCTGCGTCTTCCTTGGTGTTTCAATAACGCATAATAATCTTTACATCATATTAAAGACACAGCGGGCCAGTAACTTTCAGTTGTCGAGAGATTTTGTCAAGTTTAAATGGTGTGTTTGTGAAGGAAACATGTGCGTTTAGATGCATGTGTGTGTGTGTGTGTCTGTGTGTGTGTGTGTGTGTGTGTGTGTGTGTGTGTGTGTGTGTGTGTGTGTGTGTGTGTGTGTGTGTGTGTGTGTGTGTGTAAACCCGGGCAAAAGAGTGTTCTATTCACAGCTCCGTCGTTGCAGTGAGCAGCTTCTTTCTTTCTTTATTTTGGAGATAATACAAAATATGAATACAACAGAAAGACATAAAACTTTACAAATTACGTGTCCACTTTTGTAGTGTCATAGATCTAGATAAATAAGCTATAGGCTACTGAAATCATTTAAAGAATTACAAATATCGGATATAATAAAAACTAATTAAATAAATAAACCAATATAAAACAAACAAAAGCTGTAACAATTTAGGTATATAAAATACAAATAAATTAAACCGTTTTAAGCCATTTTGAACTTTCATTTTACAAATCTGAAAAGATTTCAGGCATTTTCTAAAAACAATAAACAACGGGGGAGTTTTGAAATATTATTTATAAAGTATTTGGATACGATGATATTAATCAAATCGTGCAAACAGAGCATTTTTGGGGTGAGCGAAAGCATCAGAAACTACCTTTCAAACGGGATTTGCGGGCCACACTACGAGTTATTGGCCCGACAGTGGAAATGCGACACCCATATCGCATCCATAAACAATTCTAACATCATCTAAACTGCACTATCACTAAACAACGGATCGAAACACATCCAAAATTCCAATAATTTAGAAACAGGACATCTATACAAACACAGAACAGAACAAGGCAGTATATCTGAAGTGAATATATGTACAAAAAGCGCTGCTTCTTACATTAAGGAAGCCCACCTGTCCAGCCTGCTGACCACTGTCAGGACAGACAAGTTGGACAAACTCCTTGAGCGTCTCCTGCGGGTGGTAGCGGATGGCGTGGTGGGAGAAGTAGGAGCCGGGCTGCTGGATGATTGGCGACGTCGGGAAATGAAGACTTGACGGCGTGGCGTGTGGACTCGCTGGAAAAGGACAAACACAAGAGTTTGGTCAGACGGAAATGTGAAGAGATGTGGGGATGTTTGGCTAGTGGATTGGAGTGATCATGCAGATGGGGATGTATTGTACACACGATACAGAAGTGGAGTGTTTTTGGAGAGTTTACTGGATTAACACAATCATAAGTGAACACTGAGGGACTTGAGGATGAGTCAATGTTTTATTTTGTGTAATTTAAAGTAAAATGAGGTTGTTGTTGATAGAAATTCATCCTTTTGCTGTTCCAAAAGTGTTTCAAATAGTTTTGGTTCAATAATGTAAAGTCAGTGGGGTCGACTGAAACAAAGTTGACTTGCATTTTGAGGATAAGAAATTGAAAACTTTCTGGCTTCCTCAGAGTGTCATACCCCAGCAAACAATTTTGTGCTTAATAGACATCTAATAGACATCTAAACGTAGACAGCTTGGCTAAAACAAGGCTAAACTTGGGCTGTCAGTGAAACTCAAATAGACATCTAAGAATAGCCCAAAACCAGACTAGTCGTCAAATAGACAGACTTTATATGTGTAGTCATTTATTTCTGTTTATTTGATGACTAGTCTAGTTTTGGCCTATTCTTAGACGTTTATTAGATTTTCACAGACAGTTTAGCCTTGTTTTAGCCAAAACGACTATGTTTAGACGTCTATTAGACATCTTTTAAAAACAAAAAATGCTTCCTGGGACTGGTTCATAATCAAAACTTGCACTTTTTCAGAATTCACAGATATTAAAAAACGTCATTGGCATTGACTTGACAAAAAAGCGATTGTACTAGAAACATTTCCACAGTTCCAACAATTATTCCACTCCAACAATTATTAGTTCTTTTTTTCGAAATAGTCCATGTACAATTTTATTTATTGTTTTATAGCATTACAAACAGTGTTATGAGGTTAATAACTATGGAAATGCATTATTGCAGTCCATGAAAAGAGACAACACCACCATTTTTTTAAAAACTGAATTGAATCCAGTAGTGTTGTAAGTGTGCGCAATTTGAAAATGTGTTCAAATTTAACAGCCTTATAAATATGAATTGACTTTATAATGAGATCGTATGAAAGGATCCATGACTGAATTTTATTTTCAGATTGGATGTATTGCAGAATCATATTATAAAACATAACAGAAACACTAAAAAAATGATTCAAAGATGATTCCTTTACAAAAAAAATGTTATGTTAAGTGGCTGTGAACAATTTATTTGGGCTGAATTTAAACAAACAAATTAAGCACATATTAATTCAACACATATTAATTGTTTACAACAGTTTTGCAGACATCATTGTTTCAGTGTATACAGTTCAAGGCAAATTTGTAATTATTTTTCAATTTCTTTGCTTATGAGAGCAAGAACATTTACACAGTATTTTCTATAATATCTTGTCTTCATGAGAAAGTCTCTATTTCTTTTAGTTTGGCTGGATTAAAAGCGGTTTTAACATTTTTAACCAAGCTTCACTTTATCTACACTGCCCTGACACTAAACAATAAATTAAAACACAACCAAAATCACAATAAGCTAGAAACAGGACGTCTATACAGACACCAAACAGAACACGGCAGTATGGCTAAAGTGAATCTATGTACAAAGGCGCTGCTTCTTAAATTAAGGAAACATATATGAACATGTATATCCCTAGCTATGTTTATCAGAGCAAAGACATTTTCACAGTATTTCCTATATTATTTTGTCTTCATGAGAAAGTCCTTATTTCCTTTAGTTTGGCTGGATTAAAAGCGGTTTTAACCTTTTTTTTTACCTCTTTAACCAAGCTTAACCTCACCTACACTGCATTGAAACTAAACAACAAATTAAAACACAACCAAAATCACAATAAGCTACAAACAGGACGTCTATACAGACACCAAACAGAACACGGCAGTACAGCTGACTGAATATATGTTCAAAGACGCTGCTTCTTACATTAAGGAACATATACTGTATGAACACACACACACACACACACACGCACACGCACACACACACACACACACACACACACACACATCCCAAGCTATTTTGTCTTCAGGGGAAAGTCTTTTATTTAGTATTTATTTAGTATTTCTTTTAGTTTGGCTGGATTAAAAGCGTGTTTTAACATTTTTAGTAGTTGTAGTAAACTTTATTGTCCTTTACAGGAAATTTGTCATGGGCAACACCATATTGCTGCAGACATTCCATAAAAACAAACAATAAAAACAATACAAAATACAGTAGTTACAATAATTATAATGCTAATTGAGATAAACTCTTGTTAAATGAACCCAATAAAACTGGTACAAAGGATTTCTTACATCGATTCAACCTACACTTAGGGACTCTATAACTCCGACCAGAGGGAATCAGTTCATAATGTGGAAACAAAAAAAATTAGCTGAATCATTCAGAATCCTTTTCACCTTATTAAGGACCAGAGATGTATAAAGTACTAGAGACCCAGACTTAAGTAAAAGTACAAGTGCTCTATCAAAAAAGTGACTTGAGTAGAAGTTGAAGTGCTCTTTAAGCACAATACTTAAGTGGAAGTACTAAAGTATTCAACATTTTTTGTCCTTAAGTATTGCAAGTAGTTTATTTAAAAATTTACTACTCAAGTACTGAAAGTAAAAGTATTGCGTTATGTAGTTATTTTTAAAAAAGCAGTCAAAACACATATTGTTTTGTTTATTTTAAATATCTTTTTTGGGGCACAGGATTAAGCAGAACAAAAAGAACTATGGTTTACGATTTATAATATAAATAAATAAATAAATAAATAAATAAATAAATATGTATATGATGGGTCAAAAACACCATTCAGTGTGACAGCCTTTATGATAGAAAGTTAACGTTATGTGAACATTGCAGCATGATATGAACCGCGGGTAGCTAACGGTAGTTAACTTATCTAGCTCTTATGGATAGCTCAAACTGCTGTTTTGTGTATTATATTATCTTTAACTTCACATGTTTCTTCAAATTCGATGGTAGAGTATGCACTTCATTCTATATGAACTGTCTTTCACTACGACAAATGCAAACATTGGCTCTAAATAGGGTCACGGGTGGTCTTTTTCCTCATCGCCACGAACAGTTGAAAGTGAAGGAGTTGAAGGTGGAATTTCTGGGTTTTCCATGTCTAAAACAAACTAAAGTGCTCTCAATGCAGGTAGGCAGCGCTGTCTTCTTTGATCGTCTGATCAATGAATGATTGATTCGTAACATTTTTATAATTGTAACAAATTACTATGCAACACATAAAAAATCTACTGGAGTAAAATTATTAATCTCATCGAAAATATGTACTAAAGTAAAAGTAGAAGTAGGAGAAAAAAACAGTAGAGTACAGATACAACCTTTTAGTACTTAAGTACAGTAGTGAAGTAGTTCTACTTCGTTACTATACATCTCTGTTAAGGACACAATTCTCATATAAAAATTGAGGATTAAAACATTCATCGTGCCCAACAATTTTCCATCCTGTCTTTAAGAGATGCATCAACTTAGATTTACACTGTACAGATACCACAGATACTATGATACCATATCTAACAATGCTTTCAAGAACAGCTTTATAAAACAATATCATAAGCTTCTAGTTAACTTCAAAAAGATGTAACCTCCGTAAAAAAAAATTCAATCTCTGGCGTAAACGAGAGCAAACCCACTCTACTGTATGTGTGTTTTCCATGTAAAAGAACTGTCAATGTAAATGCCCAAGTACTTATAGGTCTCTGACTGAGTACTAGGATGGTCATGTAGAACCACTTGATGATGGTCACCTATACATTTGGGTCAAATACCATCTCTTTTTCTTCTCCAATTGGCTAAAGACCAAACCACTGCTGTCCAATAACTTTCCTAACTAACTTAGTTAAGCTAATCAGGCCTAGTCAAGCCTTTAAGTACACTTTAAGCTGAATATTAGTATCCTGCAAATAACTAGTAATATAACATGTACTGTAATCACGGCAAAGACAAAAGAAATGAATTATTAGAAGCATTTTATTATAACTATTTTAGTCTTCCACTGTAAATATATATAACCTTGCTAAATATTTGACAAATAAAGAATCACGTTATCGCACTTTGAATAAAAGGTCAAAATCTAAATGTTTATTTTCCCCGTGAAAGTACTCCAGTATAATGTGATTACAGCAAACCACAAAAAACAACAACAGAAAGCATTGCTACACAGTCCATCCTTCAAGCCCTCGCATTGTTCTTCATGTCGTTCCCAACAAATTAACCACGCCATCGACTCCAACTCCAAAGGTCTAGAACGGCGCACAATACCCGCACCTGTTCGCAACAAAGCACAACAACCAGCTGTTCAGTCAACAACACTCCAAAAGCGCGCAAGCCTTGCCGGCCGCGTCCTCATTCGCCATCATGACCACTAATAAAGCACGTCTTTTCTCTCTCCCTCACACCTTTCCCACAGTCCTCTAATGGATCGAACCTTATCAAGTATTTAATTGTAACCGGCGCAATCTAATTAGCCGCCTCTTAATAGAGGTAATATTCGGTTATTGGTTATTAGTATAATGCGCGGGATGAGGGTCTTTAAGGCTGTGATGTATCGCCGGCCAGTTAATAAGACTCTCTCGGATCTCTCGCTCTGTTTCGGGAGAGATGGTAAGCTGATACTACATAAACATTGTTAAAAGCACAACCCCCTGCTGCAGTAATTCACTTAAGCTCCGGCCGTGATTTATGGCTCTGTCAATGGAGGGTGACTGGAAACTCTGGACGCCGCGGCTGCCATGTAGCCATTGTATTTACAGTAATAATGGAATGGACGACTCTGTCTTGCCCTTCTTTTGGTGTCGTTCTGCATCTTGTGTCCTCGTGATGGGGTGTTTTTAGGGCTTTTGGGGGTTGGAGGTGAAGTTTTGGGATGATACAGTATATGTGTGAGTGTTGGAGTTTTGGTTCAAGATGTGGTCCCCCCCATACATATATATAGTACATTTGTATTTATTTAATACCATATATATATATATATATATATATATATATATATATATATATACATATATACATATATATATATATATATATATATATATATATATATAATACCACAAACAGTCAGAAGTATATTTTAATCAAGCTGTGCATGTCAATCATTTAGTTGCAGTTGATTTATGATCCAAAAATTATAACTGCGCATAAACAATATTTTTTATTACTATGTATTAGGGCTGCACGGTTTACCAATACTATGGTATCTCCAAAATACTGGCGGTGCCACTGTAGTAATGTCATGTCATTGTCTATCAACAATACATAATGTTGCATGTGGAAAAGTCACTAAAATGCTCACATGATTGTGCAACAATAGGGTATACTGTATGAGGAGCTAGTGTTTCTTCCCATACTGATAAACTTCCGGTGAACGGTTAATGTGACTTTTTTCCATTTTATACGGTTCTTTTTATAGCATTGATGTTGTAATGTAATTAAAATACAATCAGTTAAATAGACTTTGGTATGCATTTAGTTGCTCAAGCGTAAAACGAGACAAAAAGCCGTTTACTCGCACAAGCCTGTCAGAATCGTCAGGCTAGCGCAGAAGCTCCATTGAATATACTGGGGTAAAATAAATGTTCATATTTCAAAAACATGGCAGGGAAAAATGTAATTTAATGCAGTGTTTCTTGTACAATCTGAGACTAATTTTACGTCGGATATCACTCAGCCAGTGGAGATCGCTGATTTTTAAAGTAAACAGACCTTAAACGTCCCTATTTTGCAATGGCATACAGTTCACTGGAAGCGCTTAACCCAGGTTACTGACAAATTAAAAGTCCTTTAGCATATTTCGGCATACACCCTATAGACCATTTTATTTGAATAGTCTGTTGAGCACTTTAAGGTTGCAAAACTGTGTAGAATTCACGCCTTTTATGGTAGCCTATTGCACGTTTTCTAACGCTTCAGTTCGAACGCACATCTGAATCAGTTCATCTGTTCCTGTCAATATGATTTAGTAGCTACAACAACCACAGCAATCTCTTAAAAAGAACAAGTCACAGAGTAAATTTTTTAATTACTTTGGATTCTCATCTGATAAGATGAAAAACCAAAAAAAGCAACAGGAAACGTTCACTTCATATAGCCTAATTTGCTCTTTTTGTAACAAATTTCATTCTGTATAATTTGTATCTTTATTTTAATGTATTTTTGTTGGGCAGTTATCTACAAAATAAACAAAAGGAATTAATGCATTTTAGGTGAAGCGATGTGCAAATACTATTTTCAATAATAAGGGAATTATGAATTAAATTTAAGTAGACCTATTATAACATCTAAAATATAGCATTTCTGACAATTTTCTTTATTTCATAGATTTAAGTTATGAATCACAGTATCGCAATACTACTTGGTATCACAATACTTCAGCTGGTATAGTATCGTAATGCGAATTAATGGTATCTCAACAACCCTACTTTATATATATATATAATTTAATTTAAATATTTGTGCATTTAGATTTTTCTAAATAATTTTTTATTTTTAAACTAATTATTTTATTGTTGTGGAAATAACTTTTTTTATAACAGTATAACATTAATTAATTTAAAATATAAATATAAATAAACTAACCATAATACAATAAAACTGCCATGAAAATGTGATTGACTACTTCGACAAATGTGTACTACTAAATTAATTATTATAAATTGTAGTATTTGTTATAAATAAATAAAAATGTTGAGTTGTTTATATGGAATGGGTAGTTTGAAACAATATGTTGTATAATAAACAATAGGGATGTCCAGATCTGATCATGTGATCGAAAATAGTCCCGATCACGCAGTTTCAGACTCGATCGGAATCTAACGTTACCTTCCGATCAGGACTCGAATATATATATATATATACATATATTCTCATTATTTTTTAACACATCTATAGTAATGCGGTGGCACAGAGTTTTTCTTGACTTCACACAGACACAGCAACACATGCGGCATGACATCACGTTGTTGCAGAGATGCTAAAATAAGCTGAATTAAATAAAAAATAAGGAACATTATCAGTTTCTTTGCTCTTTTTTAATCTTTTTTTATGTATTATAGAAGTATCGGATCGGGTTTTGGTATCGGTAGATGACTCGAACTCTGACTCGAAGGCAAAAAAACCTGATCAGGACATCCCTAATAAATAATATAGAGAGAATAAAGTCTGTAAAATAACAGAAAAAGTACTGGCAGTTTATTACCAGCTTGTTTTACCATAATTTACAACACCAATACTTATAATATATCAATTTAAACTATTCTAAAATAAAAATAAAATGAAATAAAAGGGATTTTGTTCAAACTTTTCAACAACAAAGTGTTGGAGGAAGGATAAAGGTCACATAATGCAATTCAAAATATTTTTACAGTGTATATTAGAATATTTACTTTAATTAGGATTTTAAATAACTAAATTGCAGACCAAGTATTTACGTAAGTGGAAATGTAATTTTATTTCAGGGTAAATTAAATGACTCCCATTAAAAAAAAATTGTCATTGTATTTACAGTACTAATAGAATGTACGACTCTGTCCTGCCTTTTTTCGGTGTTCTAGGTCTTATGCTCCTTGTGATGGTGTGTTTTTAGGGTTTGAGTGTTGGAGGTGAGCTTTTGGATCAGGATGAAGCACTGCGGCAGGGAGTGAACCCGCTGAGACACAACCTGCACAGGGAAGAGGCAGGACTGCAGTGGGCTGCTCAGTGGTTCACTTTGCAATTGTGAACAAACATACACATTTCATTTCCATATATTGAAAAACATGTAGGCCAGTTAGGCCATGTAGCAAGTGGTGATGAGTTAATACAAGTGCTTGAAAGTTTAACTATAATGAAAACGAGACAACGATGACTGACAATGCATGATGCAGTGTTGTTTGTGCAAGACATTTGGATGACATTATAAATGTTTTTGGATTATTATAAATAATGCTCAGGGGTGCACATAACTGGTATACAGTTGTGTATGTGTGATTGAAATAAAAAATGCAGACCGGATACAGCACTAAAGACCTGTTCTTTTGTATATCAGGTCGCATTGTTGGAATTTCAGAACCTTATTCCCATAATTGGTAAAAATTCAACTGAACTGGGTGTGTAAGCCAGGCAATCAAACCAAATGTATAAGCACCAGCTGATCGCATGCTCCTGCATATAGAAATATATATATATATATATTATATTATATATATATATATTATATTATATTATATATATAAGTTACTTATTCAAAACACGAGTTAATGTTTAGATTTAAAAGATTAATATATATATATATGCACATTTATGCAACTTATATTTCTAAATATCGCGAAAATAGGTGTACATGCTTGGATAAGTGTTAGGACCAAGCAACATCTTCTGGTACTCCTTTGAGAACGGGACCAAAAAAGTTATGTGCACCCTATATCATACTACGTTTTTTTATTTTATTTGAATAAAATACTACAATTTTTTTCCTTATTTTACTATATTTATTTGCAAATTTAAGTTGTCGTCAATGTTATGTTGTTTCAAGTTGGTGCTAATCAAGAAAAAAAAACTTCTAATCAGTAGTAGTCCACAAATACACACAAAGACACACACCACTACTGTTGTTGTTGACTAGAATCTGAATAAAACAATGAAAAAATTTGACTAAATACTCACAGAATTTACAAAATACTTTCATAAAAAGACAAAGAACCTGCACAAATTAGCACCCGAACACTGCCAGAACAGAACCTGGCAACCCAGCAGCCCAAAGCGACGGCATTAAACGGCCTTTTCCATGAAATTCACGGGTTGCTCTTCGCAATCCAAGAGCTGATTTAATGAAACACTCAAGCAGCATATGGTTTCTGCTCTGTTCTTCTAAGAAGTGGATCCAACTGGCATGGCCACTGCATCTATCTGGAGGCAACATGTCGAGACTGGAGCGATTTCGTGACGTTTCCCCGCGCCAAACTAAACCGTTTTTCAACTGTCGTCAATCACCTGTCCTCACGAGGGCAAACGTTTACCTGTTCGCCCTTTAAATCATCACGGAGAGCCAAAGCGAACCCGTAGATCAGTCAGTCTTAAAGGTTTGGTAACCAGCTTACGTCAGCTATAGCGAAACCTACCATCTCAATTATGCAAATTGCCTTAGTTAATTAGCGCAGTGTAAAAAAAAAAAAAAAAAAAAAAAAAAACACAACACTTTTTTTTCCCCTTCACTCGCTGACAGAATCTAAGTGTTGTGAAACGATAGCCAATTACTTAAATGGCCTGCTCCCATGTCATGTTCCTATTCATTTAATGGTGGTTATTTGGACGGAAAATTGCAAGTAAACAAAGTTTGACCGTGTCTCGAGTTGTCAAAGCCGCTGGACGACATAATTCACTTTCAAGGCCGTCAACTCTTCCTTCCCCATTGCTTTGAAGGGAAGACAAAGCAGGCTTTTTCACATACCTGTCAATACTGCATGTGTTTTTGGGGATTTAGGGATTTTCAGGAAGAGTTTTTTCAGTCTAATGTAAAGAAAACTTACCAAATGGACTTTATTTGTCTCACTTTATCAGTTTGTCTATCTATTTTAATTACAATACTTATTTTTAAAGGCATCTTCTTCTGTTCCTCAAATGTTCACTTCAGCAGGTTTACATACAATAGATTGCACAGTTATAATCATTCTGAAGATTTTTACAGGGATATTTTGATATATAATGTGCCTGATTATGTTAAACCTGTATTTAAAATGTATATTTTTTTCTGGACAGTGATAAAATGATTCCCAAAGTCCCCTCGGAAAAATCCTTTGACTTTAATATGTCAAAAATGAATAAATACATTTTTTTTTCATCCAGTGTTCAGATTTTGTGCTAGAAATGTATGAAAAGAAGTGTTAAAATAATTTAATTGGCATATATAAATATAAAATTTTAGAAAACATGCTTGCAACAATGTTTCCAATTCTTAATGTAATCAGTTAGAGAAAGTATTGAGAAAAACTATTAATACATTTTTTTACCCTTTTCACCTGCAGCCTGCTCGTCTCCAGTGTCTGAATATGGGAAAAGCCCACTGATGTGCTAAAAAGAGGCTTCATGAGTTGAAAAGGGCCGCTGATGAGACTAATACCAGAACATAAGCATGACACAGAGAACAGAGGATCATGGGAGCCCTGGGAGAAGAGTCTGATCCTTAGAAACGAGTCCTTGTTGTGCTTTTTTTAACACAAAAAGCTGAGTGTGTTGGAGAAAGCGCGGCATAAATGGTTAAAAAGAACCTGTGGTGTGAGTTAAGTTACAGATTATGCTTAGTCGTGGCTAAATGTTTGAGTGTAGCACCATTAAACCTAGTTGAAACGTTACCCTGTGTGTAAACTAAATATTTGCACAAGCTCCAGCCATAAGTAACAGCTGTTGAAAAAAATGCAGACTAGCTGAATTGGTGAGATGAAGTTTTACCTATAATACAAACACTTCTATAGTTTCAAAACAAATACACATATATAAATGTTAATTATTAGAGTCTTATTATTTTTACTTATTTATTTTTTTACACATTTTATTTTTTATTAGTTTTATATATTGTTATTATTATTACTAGTACTATTATTATTATTATTGTTTATTAATGCATTATTAAGCAATTTTTATTTATTCATATTGTGAATATGAATTGTGTTAATAATATTATTTTTATGTATTATTATTATTATTATTATTTATTATTATTATTACTATTATTATTATTATTCAATTCATTCTTTAGCCATTTTTATTTATTCATATTGTGTTGAATTAATATTATTCTTTTTATGTATTATTATTTTATTTATTTATTTTTTACATGTTTTATTTCTTATTTGTTTTATATTATTATTATTATTATTATTATTATTATTATTCATTAAAGCATTCTTTATACAGTTTTATTTATTCATATTGTGATTAATTAATAATATTTGTTTTATAAATTATATTAATTTACATTAGTGTTAGGTATTATATTAATTTATTTCCTTTTTTACATGTTAGTCAAGGTTTTTTTTTCAGAGGGGATTTTGAGAATCACTTTTATCACTAGCAAGAAGAAAAAAATAAATACTTTTATATTTCGTATTTATTATGAAGATTTTATATTTATATATTTTATTCAGTCATTGTTATTAAAATACACACTGACAGTAATATAGGTAACATTTAAAAAAACAAGATAAAACTGAAGTGCGCAAATTCCAAAACATTTTAAGTCTAAAATTGGATCAAGAAAGCTAAACTCGATATTATCCCACTGTAAATTTCTTCACTCTGTTACGATCTAACAAATAAAGTGATGTAAATACACTGTAAAAAATTGTGACAAAAAGTCAGGACAACAAATATTAACTTATTTTTATACGTTAATCAGCTTTCAACAAATTATTTTAAGTTATACGAAGTTTAACTTAGAATTTTGAATCAGTTTTATTGATGTAAGTTGAGATGACCAGAAAGTTAATTTGATTCAACTTAAAAACGTATTGCAGCAAGAATCTTATTACAGTGAAGAGCTAGTTGTCCCTTAACCCTACGAATGAACATTACAAACATTACCGAAAATAACTGGTGCAACCTTTAAGCTGAAATTTTAACTTAAAAAGAGCCTGTTTGCCCTTCATAATTTCACAGGCCGGCCACAGAGGCACTGGGTGGCCCTAAAAGTTAGTCTGAGGGGGGTCCGGCAGAAACATACCTCCCAAAGCAAATATGGAAATGATAATGATGCGCTGAAAAGGAGGCAGTCTCCAGCAGCTGGTTGAGCGCGGCTCCTCTGTTGCCATTGTGCCGCCACCCGCGCGTAATAGAAAAGGCTTGGGATTAGTTCCACTTTGCAAATCGTGTTGGTTCACTGATCTTTTTTTTTTAGCCTTTCCTTTTTCCCTGCCGGCCCATTGCTGTCAACTTTCATTGAACGGTGGATTATCAATATAATAACCAAGGTGATAATAAAAGGTTTTTTTTTAATGCAATAGGCAACAGGTCTCTTCTTTACCCAGTTTGAATAATACTAAAGAGGAGGGAAAAGCAAGTGTTACGAAGTCGCATGCTCAATTGAAAGGGAGGACAGATTTAGGCGGTTTTAAATATTCTTAAATGGTTTCAGAAAAGAAGTTTTCCGGCCGCCCCGCCTGACCGCGGTTTTGACTAACGTCTCGAAAGACTTCTAAATCAATCAAGCATTCATGGATTTAGCTTTTAGAAAGTACTCTTAAAGGGGGCGTCAAGCCTTGGCGCTTACTGTATGCATATTAAAGCGTGATCCATTTTGTACACGTGGGCATAAAATATTCACATGACAGCGATACCACTTCCAAGCATGATTTAATACTAATAGCCTCGCAAATTAAGCTGTGGTTTCTACTACAACATATTTAAAGTAACTCATCCTGGCTCTTCTGCCCAGTTCTGTGTTCCGTAAAGCGTATTAATAAACATATAAACCCTCATTTTTGCAAAGAGGTCATCAAAAGGTGCTTTGAATATGCGATGGAACCGGCCAACAGGCCGTAAATTCAGTTTATTTCCCTTACCGTAACTCACAACCAAGCGAAGACGACATATGGGGCTGCTCAAGTGTTTGGGTTTGATTAAAAACTGTCCTTATCTATGACAAAAGCATTCACAGCCAGTGACAATACGCTCGTGATAACCTGATCCAGGTTACTCTCTGATAAAGCCTTGTTCACAGGGAAAACCAAGCCATGTGTAAGTCACACTCAGAGATCCGGTTAAGTGTTTACATTAAACGCATGTAAATCAAGCAGCCGATACACACTAAAGGTTGAACTCGTAAAGTGACTGCACTTACATCCTTAATGTATTTGTCAACAACTGTCCCTCAAATTTATTTGACTCAAGTCCAGTTCACACTGACAAACTAAACAACATATTGCACTTCTTTGCTCTTGTGTTGATTGTAAAGTCCCTTAAAAAGGGATTTAGTTTTAATCTTGTTGCCCATTTTTATTTTTATTCTGAGAACTGAATAGAAACTGAATCCAAATCTGAACTGAAAGTGAATGAAACATTTTTTTTTACTGTGTATTTAAGTTGCATTGCTGCTTATAAACTTTTCTCAAATTGATCACACTTTCTTTCAATACTTCTTTCGATACTACAAATCAATCAAATCAAAGTGTGAACACCCTTTCAGACAGTCAATTTAGACTCATAAGTTCCTCTCACTCCGTGTTCAAGTCATGATGCTGCTCAGCTACATAAAGTTGAACTGTACTCAAATTGGTTGCATCTCAAACTTTCAGTAAAACAAATATGACATCTGAATACGTTGATACTACAAATCAGAATCAGTCAACACTCCTTCGGACAGTCGATTTAGACTCATAAGACTAAAAAAATACCCCCCCCCCCTCCCCACATTCAAGTCCTGTTGCTCCAACTTTAATTGAAAACAAAAATAGCATCTGGATTCTCTGTCAGTGTGAACATCCCTTCACACAGTCAATTTAGACTCATAAATTCCTCAAAATAGTCTCATTGTTGCTGCTTATCTGCATGAAGATGATCACTGCTCATATTGGTTCCATCTCAAACCTTCATTGAAAAGAGAATTACTTCCTAATATTTTGACACAGCAAATCCCTCTCAGTGTGAACGCCCCTATAGACAGAGTTCATTGAAATCTGGAATTGGCAATTTTGGTCCTGTAGAGCCAAAGTCCTGCAGACTTTTGATACAACCCTTAGAAAAACTTACATCTTCTAAAAACACCCGGCCCTTAATTAGCTTGTTCAGGTGTGTTGGAGTGTAATCTGCAGGACTGTGCCTCTCCAGGACCGAACTTGCCCAGGTTTTGACTCAAAAGTTCCTCCGGTCTGATCTAACAAGGGACCACTGTAGGGTTTAAGGAACAGGGATCTGAAGAACAGCAGGGGTCCTGCTGGCTGGGATTTTTGGGGGAAGAAGAGTGGTGCAGTTTGAGGAGGGTGGGGTGTTGGGACCTCACCTCTGGGTCCTGTAATGACAGGTCGATGATGGTGTGTGAATGCCGTTCGGGGGGAAGCGGTCTGCGAAGGCACAGGGCTGCTGAAACCAGACTTCTCTGACTTCTTTAATGTGGTAGGCGATGGCATCCCTGGCAAGAATGATTGATAAGTGCAATTTAATAACGCAAGGTCATGGAGATACAGGCTGGCGCAAAGGAGAGAGAGTGGATAGGAGGGGTGGGGGTGGTTTGTTTGGGTGAGTGGATGGGGGTCAAGACAGCAGGGGAGACTGCGAGGCCCAGCAGGGTGTAGCACAGGATACACTACATGGGGGCCCGAATAGTGGATCTGTCCCAGTACAATGCAAGGTCACGTGAATAAGTAGTCTTGACGTCAAAATTTGAACAGACATGTGCGCTAAGCATGACCTCGTGACTTTTCTCACGATAAAAACAAGGATTGTTCATCATCCCTGTAGGAGTGTGCTTGTAAAAAGCACTTAAGTTGTATGTTACGAATCTAATCAGTCTTTTGATGGTGTGCTTGAAGGAATATTCCGGATTCATTACCAATTAAGCTCACTTGACAGCATCTATTACCACGAAAATGTATGACTAAAAAGTGCCTCTATGTTTACTATTATATCTATAAAAAACAATGGATAATGTAAAGTATTTCTTTGATAATTATGCAATGTTTTCAATTCAGAATAAAGCCACTAGACCAGGGGTGCCCAAACACGGTCCTGGAGGGCCGGTGTCTTGCAAAGTTTAGTTCCAACCACAATCAGACACACCTAGGCTAGCTAATCAAGCTCTTACTAAGCTTTCTAGAGATATCCATGCAGGTGTGTTGAGGCATATTGCTAAATTCTGCAGGACACCGGCCCTTTAAGACCAAATTTGGGCACCCCTGCACTAGACAGAATGATGAGGAAAAATTACTTGGCAAAATGTTTCGCTCCATCAAGACATTTTGCATTTACCAGAATAACATTTACTTCCCCCAAAAATTTGTATTAGCTTTTCAATCCCTTCAAAAGCTTGCTCCCTTACAAACTCTGTTTGCTTACTAATTAAACTGAATTCTCTGAAAAAACTTTGCATTAATTAACAAAACTTGTGTCAAGAAACACTACATTTGCTTGCAAAACTGCGCAAAACTTCTTTCCAGTGCATACTTTAAAATTCCAGAGTTTTGTATTCCTTTGTTTCCTACCTAGTGAATCTTTCACATTTGCAAAAATAAATCTTTTACGTTCTCCCAGAAACTTTGTTTACTGGGAAAACTTTTGAATTCCTCTGGAAATTCAGTGTTTACTCACAATATTCCCAAGACACGTTGTCTGTTCTCAAAACATTTGCATTCCCTCAAAACAATGTACTTTTGCAAATCTTTTGGATGCCCCAAAAAACATTTTGGCAATTTTAGATTGCTAGCAAAACTTTTATCCAATTCGCTGTGAAAGTAAACTTTGTCAGTGAAATGCACTATTCTCATTTTGCTTTTGTTGAACCCGCAATATTCCTTTAAAGCAATAACAGCTTTATCCCATTCCCAGTTGGGTCAAATTGACGGCTATGAGGTACTTCCGCTTTTTATGAGTGTGAGGTTAGTTGGTAATGGTTAAAATGGTGGCTATAAAATGCGAAAACAAAACCAAAAGGCATTTTTAAAGTATCGTATGCACCTTACCTGTGGGCTAGCGGAATGAAATGACAAAGCAATGAGCGGGACAGGATGTGGTGGAGGAAAAAAAAAAGAATAAGAGAGCTGAACAGACATGGAGGGAAGAGAGGAGTTAGGGATGCAAAGCACACAGCATTCACATTCACAGTCTGGCAGGCGGTTTTTGCTTTGGCAGGGGTTAATGCGAGCAACAGTTCAGAACGCACAGGCTAACATGGGCTAACTGAGAATGACTGAAGTCTGTTAGTGCATGCTCAGCCACGTTAGTTGAACTCCTCCCTCCGGCATTAGCGCTCCCATACTACCTCGCTTCCCTCTACCTCTCGCTCTGGGGTAAAAATAGACAGACGTGAGGGAAACCCATGGCTGATTAGCCCGCTCGAGGTTAGGAATGCAAATTGATAAGAATGAACTCCAAATAGAAGGGGTAATTAGTAGGCACTGCTGGCCCATTTGTCACCCAGTCAAAGCGTTTAGTCCATTCTTCTGCAGTGGGACAGGGTATAAGAGCTGGTCTCATGTCTTATTTCTCCCCGAGAGCGGTCCACTTGCACCCCCACCACCCTCAGAGGAACAAGTCCATCCAGACACTGGCAAATGACTTTAACTAGTGCAGTTCTATCACGTGCAGCTAAAGCTGTATTAATGGTCTGCGCCAGCAGCACTTACTCTCCTTGTGCTGTATTTTTGTTACATCACAGTACTGGTATACATGACACCTCCTATATGGGGACCTAAGCTCATTTTATATACTAATTATTATTAAATTAGATTGTCTTGAATGAATTCACATTAAATATACTGTTTTTAAGTGCTCAAAGTTAATATCTTCATGGTCAGTCTAATAAATTTCACCACATGTAACCTATATAATATTTTTTCAAATAATTAAAAACAATATTTAAGGGACTCAAAACCGTATTATTTATAAAATACTATTATTAATTATTATTAACTATTATTAAGACCATTTTCTTTTTGTTTAACATTTTTCTGCAATATCACTACTACTACTATTATTATTATTATTATTGGTACTACTACTAACATAAACATAAACATAACATTTCAAGAAAGATAATAAAAAATAATAAGTTGATGTTAATTTAAATTAATAAGAATGATTTAAGTTGTTTTAACATAAATAAATAAATAAATAAATAAATAAATAAATAAATAAATATTCCAGCACAGTATATCCTAAATGGTACATCTTAATATTAAGAAATAATAAATTAATATTGTTTTTACAGGCTGCCCCATTAATAATGTGTATTATTAATAGTAACAATGCTAATAACAATAAATGCAAAAGATATTTTGAAATATAATTTTTCATTTATTTTTTTTACAAAAACAAGTATAATTGAAACAATAAAAGTAAAATAATAATATAATTATTTTTTTTTTAAATGTTATACAACAATGTCATTTAATAATACACTCCTGTTCTATACTATAGTATTACTATACTATAGTGTTTATAATACTATTCATTGCAAACACACAGCTCAAGGTGTGTAACTACATTACCATACTTTGTTGCAACTCTGCGTTTTGACTTTAGGCTACAGTAGATACAGGGAGTTAAATGGTTCTGGTACATGTGTTTTTGTTGCATTTCTGTGTGTGTGTGTGTGTGTGTGTGTGTGTGTGTTCAGAAGTCATTCTTGGTTTCTTCAGCCTTCGCAGACTCCTTCCCCTTTTAGGCGCAAGAAAGAAAGAGAGATTGCAAGAAAGAAAGACAGCATCTCTTCCAAGCATCAATGATGCATTATGGGCTTTGACCAGTTCACCAATTTAAAAGGGTCAATTTAGGGTTACGGAAAGGTCATCTAAGAGGTCAATGAAACTAGGAAGAGATGAGCGCTACTTCAATATGATGAAAGATTTTAAGGAAGAAGCCATCAAGCACATTTAGCACAGCTTACCAATATTTTCCAGTCTTTGTTCATCGCGCACACACACATACACAACAAATGCAAAAAATCCCCATTCAGCTGTTCTCATTTTCTCCTGACACTCACACATTCATCGCAAAACGCTTCAGAAGATCAATTTCAATGAGTTGGCTGACAGCGGTGGAAGACAGAGCGCAGTGGAAACGTACAGTGTCATTGGGACGGTCTCATCAGATGCTTGTGGAGCCCGGCGTAACCCAAACACTACTCACCCGAGACCATAACACAAACGACAGACATGATGACAGAATAAACAGACAGAAAGTGGAGGAAAAGGGAACGGAGCGAGGGATAATAGGATGAGAGGATGACCATGGGGTTCAATCACACATAAATACATGCACACACTGTCAGAGGCCTCTGGAGAGAGTCCAAAACATTAGCTTTCGCTATATTAGCTGTCGCTAACACTCTTTGCTAAGCACCTAAACATGCTGGATTTCTTACTGTTGATTTGACGAAGCTTATATGAAGTTATTTTGATTGGCTTCCATGCATTTACTAAGTTATAAATAATTCTCATTTAGTTCTGAAGTCAACAGTTCATACAGTATGGTTTTAGTGGACGTTTGAAGGGCAAACTTTAGCCCAGGTAGCTTCAGCAAATAGCTTGTAACTTTGCTAGCATTGCCTTCAAAAAGCTTCTGCTCCAGTTTTCATATGTTTCAACAGGTTTTTGTAAGATGGAGATCCATAAAAATGAATGTGTCTAATTAATTTGATTTGAGTACAAGTTTAAGAATATTAGCATTATATTTAGCCTAATAAACACGTATATTGCAGACCTCCATTTCCAATTCTACTTCATACTGTAGCCTAAGCCTCAACACTTAAATCAGTTTAAAAAAAGGGATGTCTCCAAGTCATTTTGTTCCACAAAAGTTCCTGAATAGCTAATAACACTTTTTAAATGGCATCATTAACAGTTAGCTTGTCCCAAATTTGTTAGCATTTCGTTTAGCAACTAAAAAAGTTTAGTTAGTTTAACTAAAAATTTTCTGCCATTATTTACTCAACGCTCACTTGTTCAGAACCTATTAATGTTTCTTTCTTCTGTTGAACACAGAAGAGTATACTGTATTTTGAAAAATTCCGCTTGCTGGCACCCATTGACTTCCATAGTAGTTTTTTTTCTACTACGGAAGTCAACTAGTGCCAGGGTAAAGTCTAGATGGGATAAAGCTGAGGATACATCAACATAACATAACTTTTGTGTAACTGTACAACAATATTTCATATTTTTACATTACTGTGAGGGGTAGGTTTAGGGTTGGGGTAGTCGTTAATAAAATACTGCACAATTTAATAAGTAATTTAATAATAATAATTTGAATAATACTGTGTATAATTACCGTTTTACAGTAGTGAGATGGTTGGGTTTAGGGTTGGGTTAGAGGTAGACGTTAAAAAAATACAATTAATGGGTATTTTAATAAATAATATAAATAATTCATGTTAACTGCTGGCTGCAGCTGTATCCCTTCTAGCAACAACCATGTGCCAGCAACCAGCATTACTCAAAACTGTGTTCAACAGAAAAGGAACTCATAAGGGTTTAAAACCACATGACGTGGAGTAAATTATGGTAATTTAAGGAACACTCCACTATTTTTTTTTTTTGAAAATAGGTTCATTTTAGTCCCCTAGAGTTGAACAGTTTTAGAATTGGCTTGGATCTATACTGGTGTAATACTGTATATCCTGGCGTAATAATCAAGGAACTTTGCTGCCACATCATGGCTCATAGTCCCCAGCTAGTTAACATTGTTTGGTTATACGGACAGAAGTTGCTGATATTCAGGATCTACTTTATTGCAAATAACTGAGAGTATAGTTCATAGTCACATCAGCCAATTTTCCGTTGGTCTTAGTATACAACATAGTGTAACTACAGAAGACTAGAGCTTTAAATAGCACAATTATTGAAACTCTTTGGTCATTTTTGAGCAAGATGCTAATGGTCTGATCTGACTCAATGATTATGCTAAGCTAAAACCGGCTCAATAGATTCAACTTAACGGTAACTCAACAGTTTAACTCTATGGTGGAGTTGTAAAATGAGCCTATTTTCAAATTAAATGGAGGGCTCCTTTAGCCATTTTCTTCAATCTTTCCATTTTGGAAAACAAAGGGTTGTGTCTACTTCAAGTGATCCGACTGAGGTTCATGAACAGCTAACACTTTCAAACAGAGTTTCTTTTGAGCATCTCCGCTCCATCAGCTGGTGTGGGGTAGTCAACCAGCGCTAACTAGCCCTACCAACACTGCCAACCACAGGGTCACCAGCTGCTGCTTCTTCTCACGGCCTTGTCTGGGCCAGTTAGACACCATAAAACTACAGAGAAGCTGTGAGCTTTGAGCTCTAGACAAGGAAGGTTTCAGTGAAGTCCAGAGGGAAATGCGAATGAAACCTGTGGGCAGGCGGACAGTTGTGTTTGATTGTGTGTGTGCGCGAGTGTCTGTGTTTTCGGCGGACGGACTCTGATGTCTCGCAGTGAGTAATGAACACTTGAAGAGGTTCTGTCAGTTGGAATCAGAGCCCGCTCGTAGTCAGCACTTTCCCCTTCCGAGGCGTTATTACACGCTGGGTCCCGGTCCTGGCCCGATTCTCCTCCTCCCCTCCCTTTTGTCTCCCGCCTCACTCCTGACAAATTGACGGAGCCCAGACGGGCGAGGAGGCAATTCAGTATTGAGTGTGTGTCTCTCCATCGCTCTGGTCCTGTAGCTCTCGCCGTCTCCTCCGGCACATCAATCAGCAGCAGGACACTGCAGACGGCAGTGAATCTACGTCTAACAGTCTCAACACACACTCACTAGCATTTACAGGTGGCCTATTTATTATTCATTACACAAATATAAATATTAATTATTTACTGTAGAAAATAATTACTGCAGTCTTGATTCTTCTGTTTTTATGATGGTGGGAATTACTGCACGGAAATGGAGGACGCAAAGTAATGCTGATTATGACATTTTGAAGTCTGTCATGCTTAGTCACGATAAGTTACACTATAGGTTCTATATATACTGTATATACACACATTCATATACATTTATTTAATTAACTTCTGAAATACACAAAATAATTATTTAATCATTATATAGTTTAATTAATAATTATTATACAATTATTTTGAAGTCTGTCATGCTTAGTCATTGTTCTACACTATAGGTTTTTAAACATTAGGGTTAGGGATATATATATATATATATATATATATATATATATATATATATATATATATATATATAAATACACACTGTATATATACACATTCGTATACATTTATTTTATGAATTTCTGAAATACACAAAATAATTATTTAATATTTAATTTCATAATTATATCTTTTTTACATACAAATATTAATTCCGTCTATTTCAACACTTTCAACACTATTTGCAGTATATAAATTATACATATGCATATACATCATATACGCATATTTCCATAAATTAGAATACAATACATATACACATATATAAGGAAATAAATTATATATAAAAAAAAATAAATAAAAAATTTAAATAAAAATGTTCACTATTAAAATAATTTTTTTATTAAAATGGAAAATGTCTGATATTGTTTTGATATCTTATGAACATAAAATACATTGATTTATCTTTGACTTTACAAATTGGAATATATATAAAACATGATATGTTATTAAATATTAAAATAACATTATAATTTATATTTTTATAATTTATATTTATTTTAACATTACACTACATTTGCAAATATCCATTCAATCATTTTCTATTTGGCTTAGTCCCTTTATTAATCTGGGGTCACCACAGCGGAATGAACTGCCAACTTATCCAGCATACTGTATGTTTTACGCAGCGGATGCCCTTCCAGCTGCAACCCATCACTGGGAAACATCCCGACACACTCATTCACACACATACACTACGGACAATTTCGCTTACCCAATTCACTTGTATCGCATGTCTTTAGACTTGTGGGGGAAACCGGATAACCCGGAGAAAACCCACGCCAAACACGGGGAGAACATGCAAACTCCACACAAAAATGCCAACTGACCCAGCCGAGGCTCGAACCAGTGACCTTCTTGCTGTGAGGCGATTGTGCTACCCCACTGTGCCACCGTGCTGCCACAAATATGATATAATTAAATCGAAAATATTTTTTATTAATATATTTTATATAAATATACAACAATGATAACAATGTGTGTGTATATATACACACACATACTCAAAATGATAATAAAAATTTATCAAAACTCGTAATAAAAAGTTGTAACACTATATATAGGTCAAATGTAATATTTCATATTTTATCACTCAATAGCTTTACGTATAATACAAAAACAAATTCGCTAAATAACTTGTAAACTTGTTTCTATGATCAGTGTTTCGAGTAGTGGCAAGGTCTGTGTGTTTGTCAGTGTGTTGTTGCTCTGGTCTACGTGCGGCGAGCAGAACGACGGCCCTATAATGACCTAACACTCGCTACCCGAGCAATGACAGACACGACATACTTCCAGAACCAACGGCTAATTTTAAACACACACATAACTTCCAGCTATCAAATAAAGATAGGAGAGGCCCAAAAACACACGCATACAAACACAAACACACACACACACGCACGCTAAATTCATGGAAAGGGACACAACTCAAACAGATGGCAGGAATAACAAGAGCTGGAGATGCCGCAGTTAGTTCAACACTGTGGCTGAAAAATGGAGAGATATGATCCGGGGGTCAGATCGCACTCACTTTCTGTCTCGGGCTCTTGGTTTACTCACACATTCCCTCTCACATTGGACAAATACACACGTACACACACACTGGAGCAGACTCGCACTTGCTGGTGCTGGAGAAACTGTGAAAAACACTTCGGAGCTCTAAAACCAACAGCAGCCCACTTCTGGATGTCCCATTCCGATAGACTTATTCCACACATGTAAATATATCAGAGATGTGTCAGAAATGTGGAGACATTAGTCAACTAATTGGTCAAACAGATTGTTATGTCGAAAACTCTTGACTTGAGTGAGATTTTTATATATGGATGGATTTAGAGTAATTTGCAAAGGTTTTTATCATACTAAGCACAGAAAATGCATAAAAGGATCATAGTTTTAAAAAGTATGTACAGAAAAATGTAATTTTTAATTAAATTCACAGCATACCTCAGATTTAAAAAGTTAAATTATAATATTTTATAATATTATTCCGACAGTTGAAGTCAGAATTATTAGCCCCCTTGTTTATTTCCCCCCAATTTCTGTTTAACAGAGAGATTTTTTTCAACACATTTCTAAACATAATAGTTTTAATAACTCATTTCTAATAACTGATTTATTTTATCTTTGCCATGATGACAGCAAATAATATTTGACTAGATATTTTTCATGACACTTCTATACAGCTTAAAGTGACATTTAAAGGCTTAACTAGGTTAATTAGGTTAACTAGGCAGGTTAGGGTAAATAAGCAAGTTATTGTATAACGATGGTTTGTTCTGTAGACTATTGAAAAAAAAATGTAGCTTAAAGGGGCTAATAATATTGACCTTAAAATGGTGTTTAAAATTTTTTAAAACTACTTTTATTCTAGCTGAAATAAAACAAAAAAGACTTTCTCCAGAAGAAAAAATATTATCAGACAAACTGTGAATTTTTCCTTGCTCTGTTAAACATCATTTGGGAAATATTTAAAAAAGAAAAATCAATTCAAAGGGGGGCTTATAATTATGACTTCAACTGTATATATAGCATTAACAGCAAATGTATAATTTCAGATGAAAAAATATTTAAAATAAATATATATATTATCATTAATAGTTATATTAATAACTTTTTTTTAAATAATAGTTATATCAATCATTATTAGTTACATTATATACATTACTAATTTTGAGATATATATCAATCATTAATTTTGACAGTATTTATATTTAATACATACATATTTAATAATTAATTTAAATGCTAAATGCTGAACTTTGAATCTATTTAAATAACTGTTTATTATAATTAAAGATATGTTTACTATTTGAACCAAATATAGCATGAAATATTTATGTATAAATAACCCTTAAAATCAAACATATATTAAAAATAATAATAAAATCTGCATATCAAATATAATTATATTCAATAGTAAAGTTTATTATATTAAATAACATTAAGAGATTATTTTTTTAAATAAAATAAAAAGGTAAAAAAAACATGCAAATGTAATTAAATAATATTTTAAAATATATAACAAAGGTTTAAAATAATGTTTTACTAATAAACAAATTGAATTGTTATGAACATTTATATATACATGCAATGAACTATGAACATTACCTTATTATAAAATAATTTAAAATGATCAAAAATAAATAAATTATATATATATATATATATATATATATATATATATATATATATATATATATATATATATACAGTATATATATACATACACACAAACACACACAGGTTAATTAGGCAGGTTAGGGTAATTAGGCAAGTCATTGTATGGTTTGTTCTGTAGACTATCTAAATAAAATACTGCTTAAGGGGGCTAATAATTTTGAATATTGATTAAAATGGTTTAAAAAATTAAAAACGGCTTATTCTAGCCAAAATAAAACAAAAAAAGACTTTCTCCAGAAGAAAAAATATCATAGGAAATACTGCTTATATATATATTTATATATATATATACTTTTTTATACACTTGTTTTGCACATCCCTAATATATTTACCATTATAGAAAACATTGCGTCCTCAAATACACATAGACATATCAGTTCAACGCAAACATTTCCAGATGCACCGTTGTTCATGGATGTGGATGAAATCATGCACACATACAAATCAGAAAGACATCATGGGACAGTTTCAGGGGGACGAAAACATTCTCCAGATCAAATCCGTTCCTTTTTTTGCAGTAAAGGTGGTTGTGGGGGGGAAAGCAGGTGGGGGGAGAGAAGAGAAATCATCTGAACAGACTAACACCAACCAAAAAAAAAACAAACAAACAAAGTACTAAACAACAACACCAACAACTACCACAACACAACTAGACGGCACAATGAACGAGCTCCTGTTTTTGGGTGAGGAGGGAAGGTGAGGATGTGGAAGGATGACAACATTGATGTAGCTTTACCTTGTCTTGAGATGAACGAACTAGCTAGCGAGCCACGCAGTTTATATCCAGCTTTGAAAGACAAGGAAGGAGGAGAAAGAAACAAGGAGGGACAAAAGAACAAAAAAAGGCAGGGTGAATAAGAGGCGTAAGAAGCAATGTGCAACAACCTCAAGCAGTTCATGTTCATATGAGGAGTCCCAGAACCTGCCGGACGCAACACACACATACACACACATACCTATATATACTGTTATGCATACACACTCACACACACACACACACACCACACACACACACCACCACACACCACACACACACACACCACACACACACACACATAACACACACACCACACACACTCACTTAGCATTTTCTACACTATCGAACTGTATTCTGTAAACTGGATTCACATTTGTTTTGATTGGCCCACTGTGATGTCAAGATGGAGGCGGAGTAAAAGAAGAACATCAGCTACCGTATTGAATGAAATAAACACTAGTGAATTTTATATTTATTACCTATGAAATAATACATTTAATTGTCATATAAGTGACGTAAATGCAAATTAGAAACATGACTTGTGTCGAATAAACAGCAGATGGGCCTCCTGGACGTGGGATGATATTAGATAATACTTCTCAGAATACAGTGAGCTGGATTTGTGTTTACGTTAATGCGAAAAAAGAGGAAAGCCAAATCAGAGGGTTAAAACGCCACTAAACTGCACAGGAGTCCGAGACAGGAAGGAAAAAAAGACTTGAATAAAAATGCAAACTGAGGAACTCAAGTTGGTTTTATGACATTTGTCCTACACGTTTTTGTTATTAATATACATATACATATAGATATATATCACATAAATTAATTGCAGACTTAAAAAATGTAACAGTAGTAGTTTTTGTATTTTTATTTCTGTTGTTTTGTTAAGTGCATTTTGGTTTTATTTGGGTGTTTAGGTATAAGGGATATATTTTTGTTCATTATTTTTCTGTGGGTCCTCCCCGAGGTATTTGGCTTTACGTTTTGGGTGTTTAAAAAAAAAAAGAAAAAAGACAAAAAAAAAAAGACAAATAAACGGACCGACTCCAAGGGTTCATAAAAGTGATTTTATTTGTCCAGTATACTTTTATGTTACGCCCTTGACCCTAGACCAGGGTCGTAACTAGTTTTAAAATACTATTTTAAAACTATCTAACAAATTAGTACATATTAAAACGTATATACAGTCAAAATTATTCGCCCTACTATAAAATTTTTGTTTTCTTTTCAAATATTTCAGGAATTAATTTTTCACAGTACTTCCTGTTATATTTTTTCTTCTGGAGAAAAGCTTATTTGTTTTATTTCGGCTAGAATGAAAGCTCATTTTAATTGTTTTTAAACCATTTTAAGGTCAATATTATTAGCCCCCTTAAGCATTTTTTTTTTCAATTGTCAACAGTAGAAACCATCACTATGCAATGACTTCCCTAATTACCCTAACTTGCCTAATTAACCTAGTTAAGCCTTTAAATGTCACTTTAAGCTGAATACTAGTATCTTGAAAAAATATCTAGTCAAATATTATTTACTGTCATCATGGCAAAGATAAAATAAATCAGTTATTAGAAATTAGTTATTAAAACTATTATGTATAGAAAACCTTTCTCCGTTAAACCGAAATTGGGGAAAAAATATACAGGAGAGCTAATAATTCTGACTTCAACTGTATATAGTAATACTATTAGGGATGCAACGATTAACCAATTTCACGATCAACCGTGCTTTAATTCGTTACGGTTAATTAATCGTAAAGGCTTCTAAATACTGTATTTCTGCACGGAACAAAACTGCTGCAACTAAACAAAGTTGTGTGCTATTTAAGGTTTTGAACTTGTACACTGAGGCTAATACGCGTGCACACTGCATTAACTATGGCTGGGCTTTTAATTAAGGGCAGTTCACATATTGCGTCTTTTTTCGCGTGCAAGTTCGTTATTTCCAATGGAGGCGCATATTGGGAGCGACATGCTCGCGCATTCCAGGCGCACCTTATTTGAAGAATGCCGCGAGCGTACGCGAGTCACATGACAAGAACTGACCGTTCAGCTTCATACTTTGTATGGAATATACACATTTCTACTCCATTAGAGAAAAGGAAATACAAACAATTCTGTAATATATAGTTGATCAAAAGTGTCTTTTAGACAGAGGTTCAGCAGCCTTTGACTACATTTGTTCTCTTTAAAGGGAAATACTTCCGTAGCTAATATGATGCTTAGATTTACATTAGACAATTTAGACAGTATTTATTTATGCAAGTTCTGTCATTTATTTTCAGTGTAAAATTATTACTTATTTTTTTAAATGCCAAAACGTTTTTCACTATTTTTTAAGTCTCAAGAGAAATGGACTACTGTTTGTTTTTTATTATTATTTGGCTGTATTATTTGGTTATGAGCAGCCATAAATAACACTAGGAGTGTTTTGAAATTAATGAATGCATAATAATCCTGATAACCATGAAACCGTGATTATTCCTTAGACTATAACTGTACCACCAAATCTATAATCGTTGCATCCCTAAATACTATACGTATTGATTATTTCAAAGCATCTACTTTATATCATATTGATCTATTATTATTAAATGCAGGGCATGCTTTGTGAGTCTTTATTTGGACAGATTATAATCAGCCTAAGTGAATCATTTGAGCACTGCCTGCTGGTCAAAACCCTTAAAGAATCATTGATAAATTGTAATCATTGGGCTCCTCGAATGATTCTTCTAATAACAAGTCGTCCTCTACAGCCCTCGGTTACCTCTATCTTGAGCTGTCCGTAACACACGCCGCATGTTCGCGCTCTATCTCTGTCCACTCTCCCCTGTCTGTTTCTAATACGCAGAGACGTGATTGAGGACGCTCTGGAGCGGGACAGATTTACCGTCCTGTGCTCTGTGTCACTGCGGCGGTTCACAGGACATGGCGTGAATCAGCACTCAACACTCACTCATACACACACACACACACACACAAAGACCCTTTCCTCCACCACTAGCGGCATTAGTAGACACATGAATATGAAGTTACATGAGTCTGCATCTACGGTTAACTCCAGAGATGGACTGACGGAGGGGGGAAAACAAAAGATAAAGAAAACCAAATGAGGTGCCATTTGAGTAAGAGGGTGCCATCTCCGAAATGTCATACCCGGAGAGACGGTCAGAGATGCTGAAACCCCCCGGAAACAAGAAGAAACAGAAATAATCCCACACAGCTGTTGCCATCCCACAACCAGCGCACACCACAGGAAACACACACACACACATACACCCGCAGCCCCACAGTGTGTAAGTGTGTGTGTGTGTGTGAGTGAGGTTGTGTGCGTGTGTGTGTGTGTGCGCGTGTATGTGTGTGTGCGTGTGTGCGTTTGTGTGTGTGTGTGTGTGTGTGTGTGTGTGTGTGTGTGTGTGTGTGTGTGTGTGTAAGACTGGCTTTCAGGGTGGACGGTTACCTGGCTCCACTTCATGCCAGCTGCTGGCTTGGCTGCCGCTTCCAGGCGAGCGTCCCTGACCTGGGTAGTAGGACTCCTCTCCCGGGCTGTCCACCTCATCCTCCATGCATTTGATTCGCTTTGCAGAACTGCGCGACAAAGATGGGAGCAAATGAAAGGACGATTAAAACCAAAAGCATTTGTTTCTGCAGGATCTGGACTTTCAGAAATGCTATAGGCATTGTGAAACTAAAGATACAAAAGAATCTAGTGTGTTGTGTATTTTGAGTTTGATTTAATAATAAAAAGTGGGTGAGTGTGCCATTTTAAAATATATAATATATACAACTCTGTATATGTATGCAGATGTTAATACAATAAATCAGTAATTTCTGCATGTAAAATAAATGAATATATGTCAGTAAATATAAGTAGATAAATGAATGCTTTGAAATTAAGATTATCAATTTAGCAAACTTGTTACAGCCCCTTAAGATATATCAAATAAAAATTGTAAATCAATGAATCAATCAACAAATCAATCAATCAATTAGATCAATAAATTCAATCAACAGTCTATAAATAAAATAGAACATACTAAAATACACAGAAATACAATAAAGCATTATATATACTAATAAACACTGGCTAGAATTGTAAAACTGAATTGTAATTGCATTAGAATTGCAAACCGCATAGGAATTGCATTAGAATTAAAAACAGCATTGGAATTGCATTAGAATTGTAAACTGCATAGAATTGCATTAGAATTACATTAGAATGGTAACTGCATTAGAATTGCATTAGAATGGTAAATTTCATTAGAATTGTAAAACTACATTAGAATTGCATTAGATGGTAAAATTTCATTAGAATTGTAACTGCTATTAGAATTGCATTAGAACGGTTAAAATTTCATTAGAATGGTAAAACTGCATTAGAATTGCATTAGAATGGTAAAACTGCATTAGAATTGTAAAACTGCATTAGAATTGTAAAACTGCATTAGATGCATTAGAATGGTAAAACTGCATTAGAATTGCATTAGAATGGTAAACTGCATTAGAATGTCAAACTGCATTAGAATTGCATTAGAATGGTAAAACTATTAGAATTCCATTAGAATTGTAAAACTGTAATTAAAATTACATTAGAATGGTAAACTGTATTAGAATTGCATTAGAATTGTAAAACTGCATTAGAATTGTAAAACTGCATTAGAATTGCATTAGAATTGTAAAACTGCATTAGAATTGCATTAGAATTGTAAAACTGCATTAGAATTGCATTAGAATTGTAAAACTGCATTAGAATTGCATTCGAATTGTAAAACTGCATTGAAATTGCAGTCACTATTATATTGACATACTTTATTACAGTATGTGAAGAGTTCAAATGCAAAACCTCAAAGTGCCGTTTCAGATTTTCATCTAAATGAGCATTTTTCCAGGCTGTTGTGTGGTTGTTTCAGTAATTTTACATTAAATGTAATTTACCATTGCCTTTAAAGTGAATTAACTGAACATAAATATAGGAGGCTAAGAAAAAAACAAAATTTAGAGGAAAACTGCAGGCGCCACTTAGAGGTTTTTGCATCTGAACTCTTCATATGTATGTACAGGGGTTTTCAAGTTAAATTTAAGACTTTTTAAGGACCTTTTTAAGACTATTATGAATGCAATTTTAGACTTATACAGGTCTAAATGCTAAGGATTTTAGAATATCCATGTTGGAAAAGATTTTCAGTTGTCCTATCAAAAAATAATTATAATTTAATACAATTAATCATACAATAATAATAATTTAACAAAAAAAAAAAAAAATAGGTCAGGTCAGTATCCTCAGCAGAAATAAAAGGAGAACGTTTGAACAAATGTTACTGTAAGGAAAGTAATTAAAACATTATGGTAACTTATGCTATTTTTCAATAAAAAGTTTTATTGAGATGGATTGTTGGTGATTGTATGAGTGTTAATAGCCAGATTGGGCAGGTATGCACGAACAAAGAAAAATTAAGTTAAAAAACGATTTAAGACCTGCAACACAATATTTCAGTAGATTTAAGACTTAAGGCCTAAAATTTAGCTTTTGAGATTCAAGACATTTTAAGACTTTTTAAGACCCCGCGGATACCCTGTATGTAATATAATATTTCAAAAATGTATGTTGACATATATATATAGTATATATATATATATATATATATATATATATATATATATATATATATATAATATATATATATATATATATATATATATATATATATATATATATATATATAATAATTGCTTAAATGCACTGAGAGTAAGATTTATTAATTTGGCAGACTTAGCCCTCAAAGTAAATTCCAAGTCAAACATGCCAAATAAACAATAAGCAAGCAAGCAAATGAATAGCAAACAAACAAACTCTTGTTATTTGAACTAAAATAAATGTTACCTTCATAGAATACATATATACTGTATACATAAATAAATATATAAAACAAGTATTTTTCATCTGTAGTTGCCAAATTATTTCTCGTTTTAAGTTTAAACTAAAATAACTAAACCGATATCAAAACTAAAATAAAAAATAATTCTACATAAATGCTAAAAATGTCAAAGACAACCACAAACATAAAAACTTTATCTGTGTTTTTGTTTACAAAGCTGAAATGTATTTTCAGTCAAAGGACTGAAACTAAAGAGGACGTAAAGTTGATTTCGTGTTGACTAAATGTGGAGTATCATTCAAGGCAAGGAGGAGGACAGCAAAGCGTGAGCCTATTCAAGCACACACACACACCACAATCTAACAAAGATCCAAGAGGTGAAGAATCATCGGAGGCTGGCGGTCATGTGTGTATGTGAGTTATCTGCTGTAAGCTGAGCTCTGACATTTATTTGTTAATATAAGGCCTACTGGTGTTTTTCACTCATAATCGCTTAATTAGTTTCTAGCATGCAGCCACACACAGGGTCCTTATTCCAGATGTTTGCTTTGGCAGGCCTGGCTGAAGAGGCCACTGGAGCATGTGGGCAGACGCACACATGTATACACACACAGATGTATTTGAATGAGCGCACATGGGCTCAAACACTAGCAAGCTAGCGCGCTAAACTACATTTTTGTGCATCAAAGGCACTTACGATGTCTGAAAACACAGTTTGATGAGTGTGTTTTGATATATTCAGCAAATGCATTTCACAGAAAGGATTAAACCGAATGTACACATTATATAATATTAGTTATTTCTTAATTAGTTTGGCACATTTTTTGAAACAAGATTCTCTAAAATTGTTTGCAGACACACCAGAACTGTATTTCATGTCTGCAAAATGTAGTAACTCATCTAAAACATTTATGTTTCAAAAGCTTGTTGTGTCAGAAAATTGGCCGATGTCCCCAAAACTGAAAATGTGTTTTCATTACATGAGTCAAAATGTTTAAGTGTTTTCTCAACATGATAATCAACTACAGAAATGTTCATGTTGTTTATGTTGATGATCCTTACTGTTTACTATACAACACAAAAAATGTATGTAAAGTAGGGTTGGGCGATTAATCGAAAAGTAATCGAAATCGACATTCAGAACCTATAATCGATCTAATTTCTTCAGGTCAATGTTTTCAATTACTTTCCCTACAGCATGTAAAGTCACGTGAGCCCGCTCTGTTGAGGCTGATTTAAACTTGTGCGTTGAAAGCACCGGTGTGGTCCTGCACATTGTTCATTTCAGTTGTTCAACGTTGATGTTTAATAAATAATCATAGATTGTAGATAGTGTGTTTCCGTCAATTTATTTAGAATCAAGTAGTGCAACCTTCATTCAAAAATCTTTCACTTATAATATGTGAGCATATTTACAGTACAAAACTTATCAGTAAACTATAAGAGCAAAAACAAATAAATTAATAAATAAATAAAATAATCGTTCATGAATCATAATCGAGTTAAAATGTTCAATTAATCAAAATTTCGATTTTAGGCCAAATCGCCCAGCCCTAATTTAAAGAAGATAAAGATTAACTGGGAAGAGTTAAGGCTGATTTATACTTCTGCGTCAAGCGCACGCGTTTGCTTCTCTCAAAAATGTTTACTACACGTCGCAATGACGCATAACGTAAGGTCTGTCATTGGTCAGCTTGGTAGTGGTAGTGACCAGTGTGGGCAGGACCAAAAGTCCTGCTAGTGTTTACAAGTATTGAGTACTGTGAAGGAGCTCCAGATGGAAAATTTGTTTTGTGTTTACCTTATGATTAAAGTTGTTGCACATCTGCCAGTTCCCGTCTCAGAATGAGCGAGTTTGAGCTACTTGTAGCGTTCAGAAAAACAAAACATCCGGAAAGAAACTCGACACAGCAGAACATAAAACCTACTGCCAGCTAGCATTTCGGAAGTGTTATTGTAGAGCAACACAAACAGCACGCAAAAGTATAAATGCACGACTACGCGTAAGGCAGGCGCCGTGGGTCACAACAATCACTCGACGCAGGAGTATAAATCAGCCTTTAGATTACGCACAAAAATATTTATGCAGTATTTATTTTATAGAAATGTGAAACAAACTGAAAATGTTCAATTTTTATTTTACATTTCAATGTTACATGTAAACCTGTAAGTAAGTCATTGAATCATGTGAAAGAAACTTGTTCTGGGATCTGAACTTGTGTTTTGATAAGTCTCAAAACGAGCCAAAGCAATTGAGAAAATCTGTTGCACAAATTGTCAAGTAAGTTTGCATTTGTGTAGATTTTAGGTATGCTATGTTATTTAAAAGTGACAGCAAAATCAGTGCAATAACAGTGACCGTTTATATGTAATGTTTCAGCTGTGCACACACACACACACACACACACACACACACACGTGTCCAAACACACACATCTGTCCACACACCTCATGCGAAGAGGTGCCACGTTGTGCGGTTTTACATTTGGGAGCTGTGTGTGTACAGTATGTGTGTGTGACCGGCCTGTAGGCTAAGCGGGTGGCGGAGAGAGAAGGATCCAGGTGGACACACATATGCTGGAAGCTTGTGTAGCTCAGTCTCCTGCAGCCTCTTCGAATGCTCAGCCAACACATCAATCTCTGCCTCGGCTGATTAATTAAGACTCAGAGTGAAGAAGAGTATGTGTGTGCGCATGTACCTGCTAGAAGAAGTGCTGGGTAGGGGGCGCCTCATGGCCCCAGGGCTCATACTGTAGTAGGAAGAGCTGTCCAAGTCTGCCAACGAAAAGTTGGGCCCCGTCCCTGCCGCGATGGGCGCTATCACACACAAACACACAGACAAAGAAAAAAACAAACATCAATATTAAAGTTCAAAGCCTTTAATCTTCCTTTAACCTTTAACTTTCATGTTAGTAATACAAATTAAACTCATTTTTGGAGCAAGTTGGTCCATTTTGCGACCAACATGCACTTCAAATACAAAATCTGACAAGAATGGCATCAAACTTTAGCTCATAAACACATTTTTCACTTTGTTCAAGCAACAAAAACAAACAAACTTAAAGACAGATGTAGACAAAACAACTGACAGACATACAGATAAACAAGATTTTCAAAAAAAGTTACACGCACTTAAAAAAAAAAGAGCTGAGCAAATCCCCACGTGCCCCTTTCTGTAGGTCATCGGCGAGCAACGCTCTATCAAATGCCTTTGTCATACAGTACATAAAGCTGTGATGCCTCTTTATATTCATGGTGACTGAGACCACTATTTTTTGATGAGGACAGCACGAATGTGTAAGAGAGCGGCCCTGGTCCTGCATACCTAATAGGCTGGGTCCAGGCGGAGAGAGAAAGAGAGAGAGAGATGTATGTTGGGGGGAGTCGGACGGACGACAGAGTGGAAGACTGTGATAGACACGGTAATGGGCTGCCTAATTAACATTGGAAGAGGACACGGCTAAAGGGGCAAGTTGGACCAAAGGAGAGAGAGAGAGCCAGCGCACTAGCCAACAAGCTAAAAGTTGGACACGTAGGAAGCGAGAAAGGAAGTGCTATAATTTCTGAGTCATCTCTTTATGTTAACTTTTTTTTGGAAGGGGGGAGGAATGGGCGGTCCTTCACTCTAATAGAAGTGGCAGCGGGGATTATTTATGACGTGCAGTAAAGCCGGCTGCATTTGCATGGCTAATAGTAGGATGTGAAGTAATTTGTGTGAGAGCTAACCTGGGCACTGGGCTGCAGTAACTCAGCCGGCCCTTGACGCGCACACACACACACACACACGTACACACAAGCGCGCCCTCGTGCCGAGAGCGGCCGGCCCTGCTGCTGCAGTTTGGGTAGAAAAATGACCACACTGCAGTCTGTCTGACTGGAATGGAAATCAATCATAAAGGTAATCCGCAGTCTCTACCTCTTAAAGGCTTTATCAAGTGCTTTCGCTTGGAGGATTCCAAATGAAGCCTGTGGCTATCAGGCCGGCATTGATCTCTCTCTTCTCTCCTTCCCCCTCTGTTCTCGCTCTCTCTCTCTCTTTCTCTGTCTGATCTTTACTGCTTTACCTTTCAAGTTGCTGGGCGCAAAGTACATTAGCAAAATGTTTCAATCTATTCTATTTACTCAGTGCAGAGGAATGGCAGTGTGGGTTTACATAGCTATGCGCATGGGGCGATGCAAAAATCAGCCACGCAAGATGGCTAAATTTGACAAAAAATCCCTTGGGGAATGATCACAAACACAACTTCTAAATATATACATTTTTATATATACACATATGCAGAGTTCAAGTGTACTAAAAAGAACCAGGCCAACAGGTTTCAGAGTGAAAGGTCGGCAAGTTACAGGAAGTTTGTTGTCAGGACAGCAAAGTGATCGAGCTTACTGAATGTGGCAGAGTTTTTTTTTGTGTGTGTGTAGTCTCTTGTCTCAGGGGTTGACAATCCCTCTTAACATACACACAGACATACTCCTCCCCTTCACCCAAACACTGGCTGCTAAAGCATCTACAAAAGCTGGGGAGGCTATTCATTTGAAAAGAGCAGGGGGAGGAGGAAGAAAAAGAGAGAGAGAGAAAAAAAAAATCGGCTTTTGTTCAGGCCGGATTTTAAAATTGAAGCATTTGACAACAAAGGCAGCAGCAATCAACTTCAAAACCCTGGACGTCTGTTCACCCTGTCTTCCCCCCGCCTTACTCCTCATCGCTTTATTGAGCGAGAGGACCATGGCGTGATGGGATCTCATCTAGAGCTGGTCTGAAGTTGGTGAGCTTTGACAGGTCTTCAGTGGGCTTTTTTTTGCTGGATCAGCTCCTGTGTGGATATAGACCTACAGCATAGGTCCAGAGTTCTCAGTCTAGAGAAGAGGGTTCACATGGGGGTGGACCTTACACCTTCACCATGTAGATTCCCATCAAATCAAACGAGAAGAGAATGCAGCAGGAACATCGGTGGTGTAGTTTGCAGGTCAGTGTCCAGTTGAGGGAGGTCAAGAAGCAGTCCTGGACTCAGCATATTACTACTCCTGGTAAAAACACTTTGAAGAACATGGCTGATAATATGCAGGTTGTTGGTTTGCTACCTGCAAAGAGTGAGCTATGAGCTATCAGCATTGTGCACTACAGTACATGTCATTTTTGATAAAGGTGTCTTCCTAATAATGCCCTTAAGATGTTACAAACCTGTACCTGGATTACAAAATGCTATGCTGTTCTACAGAAGAAAATAAATCATACAATGTTGGAACAACGTAAAGTTGTGTAAATTATGGCAGGATCAATAATCATTTTTATCTTTATTTATCTTAATTAATGTTAAAAATGTAGGACATCGCGCAGCAAGTTAGCGTTGATAAGATTCAGGCCCCATGCGTGCATTTGACTGCAGATGGCACTGCCCACTGGCAGGCTTTGGCCCAGTGTTGGCACAGTGCTGACAAGACTGGTGGGCGTATCCCCACTGGTGCTGCTCGGCAGTGTCTCAGCCACGGCAGCCCCTCTCCTACTCCATAATTCATCTGCTCCCCCTGTTCGGTCATATGGCTAAATGGTGCGTGCCAGCGCCCGGCCTTCGCCCAGGGATTTCCAGGTGTCCCTGCCCCTGGACCACACTGCCTTTCTGCTTGCCAACATTTCTGCAAGGCTCTTGCAGGCACACTAATAACAATAACCTCATCCTAATCCCGTATCCTCTCCTGTCTCTCTCTGTAGCCCTCACAATCTCCTCTGGAGAGGCTCTGAGAGGGCGGCAGCAACAGTAAAACTGGCTCATGTACAAGTCCTCTTGCTCACCTGAGCTTGACGGTGTGCCAAACTGTGGCTTGACAGTGTCCCGACTTTATATGGGGGCCAGCTGTAGAGAAAAAAAACAAACTCTAGGTGATAGTGGCTCTTACTGGGAACGTTTAAGAACACAAACACTGCAAGACTCAAGAAGGTAGAAAGGAGCAACTGATGAAGGAGGAGGGAGGAGGATATGGAAAGGCGGACCCAATCTCCGAAATTACCCCAGCTTGGTATCGACTGGCCAATTATGTGGAGTTCCATTTACAAAAACGTAGCTGTAGTGGCTAACTTTATGGAGACTTTCATTTCGCTCTCCCCTATACTCCCGACCGCCCCTCCTTCTCACTCTCTCGTTCCCTTCCTCTCCTTTTTTGTGTGGTGCTTTAATAGGATATTGATCGACAGAAGCAGATTCGATTGGGCTGCCACTGAATTGTGTAATGGGTGCACAAAGCCAAGGTCATAGTGTATAGTCAGGGAAGAGCTAAGGCAGCCCGTTGTCCATTCAATATCACGACCTTTCATCTTCCGAACGGGCACGAGCCTGCACTCAACCCGTTCCCTGTTCGCTTAAATAAATCTGCCAGACGCTCCCACATAGAAGCCCCGACGGAACTCCTCTGGGCAATTCATACACCACTTCAGTACACCAGATTACCCTCTTCTACCCATCTTCCAATCTGCTGCACTTACCTCTCTTCACTTCAATCAACAGCATCATCTCTGTGCCTTCCACACGAAGCTACCAAAGTCATGAATGTGCATGCATACAGCACTTTAATTCACAGTCACTCCATAGGGAGCAATCCTGTTAGAGGACTTATGCTAACTGTGGGCTTTGCTGACTGCTGAACTTCTTAGATGGTATTGGCCATTAAGGAAGAAAAGAGGTTGACACGAGAGTGTGAGACACCGCCAACTCTCCAGCCATTCTTTAGAGGATGGAAGATGATGAGTTTTCAAGATATTCTGCGGACTATAGTGTTTAATCACTGCACATTTCAGAATTGAAGACTTGAACCTTTTCATTCACAGGTGTGACTTTGAAAGAATTGTGAATGGCACAGGAGAATGTTCCCCTGGAAGCTTTTAAACATTTTTTTTTAATTTTCAAACAAGTTTAAGTTGACAACTTTTGTGGTCCAGGACGGAAGAACACTTAAATTCCCAGAATGCATTACCTGTGTTGAATTACTCTGAATGGCACTTCACTAAATTCCTTTTCCTGTTTAACTTCCTGTGGGGCTCAAGAGTAATGTGCTCTTTAGCCCAACATTGGCAACCCCCTGCTGACTAAAAGCCACTGGACTGTGGAGAGGAGAGGAGAATAAAGAGAGTGATGGGAAAAGAGAGCAGAACACTTTGATTTGAATCGAACATCCAGCATATGCCACCCAGCATTTGCTTTTCTTCTCAGTGTGTCACAGATGTTAGGATAAAAGCCGATCTCTCTGCAGAGCTGGATCAATTATGCATATTCCTTAATCTTGTTACCATCATACGCCAAGAGTTCTGATGCAGCACAGTACTGGCTGAGTTTTAATATCTCTGTCTTCCTCTCTCTCTTTCGATACCCTTCATCATTTCCCGCATCCATCACATCCTTTTGCACCACCTCACACATGCATGCTGGACTCACGTTGACCCCTGCATTTCCTTCTGCCAGTCTGCTGTCACGTCGCCAGAATGTGGTGGCACCCAAATGTTTGTTCTCTCCAGACGCTGTCTTTGCGTTGGCAGGCACCGTGAGGGTTTTTGAAGGCAGACTGCGAGGTGAGACCACGGTGGGCTCTTTGCCCGGGCCCCATGACACCCTCTTCTCCTCTCCTTCGCCCGGGATTAGGTCATGGAGGAGTGTGATCAATGCACCTTTGATCAGAAGGCTCCAGCGAGTGCTGACAGGCGCTTTGGATCGGCTATTGTTAGCGGGTATCGACATGCACGTATGGATCGTGCTGCGCTCTGTCACTCTCCACCGTAGACGTCTGCAATTTTTAAAGGTCACGTTTTTTTACTCCCTTCCCATCCTCCCTACCTCCTCGGGAAAAGTCTGCTCTCCTCCTTCTGCATTCTGTTTTAATCTCTTTATCAATCCGGGAAAGACTCGATTGTTTCCTCGAGCTGTGAAAATACTCGCCATCATCAATTTGCTATTAAATTTAAACACCAAAACATCAACCCCATTCTCACAATGTATAGTGTATTCAAGCACAACAAATGAGGAGTTATAAAAGAAACAGTCTGTACAAAGAAACTTGGTTTGTACTTTAGAAAGTCCAAGTGCTGTTGAACCGCACTGCACTGAAACACTTTCAGCTGACTGCTGCATTTCGCCGGTGTTTCGATTTCTAATGAGTGGAGGGATAGTGGATTCAACCCATTGTTCTGAAAAACCGAGCTGAGAAACTAAAGAAGCTTTCCTCCTGCACACTGGTTAATCACTAGCCTCATCCTACCTTTGGGCGGAATTTGAGACGCTTGAACTAACATGATTTGGACATTGTGGTTTTAATCTGCTAAAGGCCTTCATGTAATAGGGCGAAACTGGTCTTAGGAAACCTCACCACCACAAATAAAGCTAAGCTGAAGGTTGTGACCCTTCCATGACATCTTTATTGAATTCAACTAACTTGATTTTAGGTTGATTATGAAAACTCAATAAATTGATTTTAATGGTTCAAGTCAAATTATAACTGACCTAAGGAGTTTTTACATAAAAGACGGTACACTTTGAAAGGCAACACTGCGTAAGATAATAAGACTTGTTTTAAGAGACTGATTCATTCATAAACAGATGAGTCAAAGATGCTCAATAAAGTCCCAAAAGGAAGAAAAATCATTATAAGATGTGGAGATCTTACTCTGTGAGACTCGCACAAGCTCAGAGACGGTGAAGACACCTGATGTGACGAAACTGTCCTGGAAGCCAAGGTGCCCTAGGAAACAAAATGAAAGAGGAGAAAGACTGTTATCTGAATGAACATGACAGAATACAGAGCAAAGACAGCCTCTATGTCAACAACACACTCACACGCACACATAGTCCCAGTGGGAAAAAGGATAGGGAGTGTTTTGAGTGACACAGAGGGTAGAGCACATCTGGATTCGGTCCCATGAGTGTCTGAAGTACAGTGGGGCAGAGGCGCAGTGCAGTGCAGCACACACACACCGAGGAGCTGTATGTGAAGCCCGAGAATTCCCAATTATTATCTGTTTACATATGAAACATGGTGGAATCTCGGTCAAAAGCATTCTTTGTTCGTCAGGCAGTCGGTTGCCTTTTCCAGCAGACAGACCACAATTACTGTTCATAATGCTGACTACAGCTGACCCAGGACCTGCCACACATCTTGCGGCCTTTTATTCTGCTGGAGGGGCCCATATCAGCCTCAGATTCAACCACAGACAACCAGACGACCCTAAACTCTATATCATTCAACACCACAGAATCAAAACATGCACTCAGTGTGGCTTACATGTCGCAAAATGACCTGCTCTTAAAAACTGCTGATATGGCAAGGCTGATCAACACAAGTTATATTCCTTACAATATATAGCCGAAGGCAAAACTATCAATCATAAGCCCTCCTGTAAAATTTGCATTCCTTTCCAATAAGAAAATCTTGTTTGCTATTAAGAAATTGTTGTTTTATTGAGTTAAATGTCAATTTTTAAAAATCTGACCATAAGCAAATATTCTTTCTTGGCAGAAAAGCAGTTTTTATTTTTATTTTGATTATTTCTTCTGTTAAACACAAAAGATGATAAACTGAAGAAACTGAAAACTTGAAACCATTTACTTTCATAGCAGGAAAAACAAATACTATGTTCTCAATGTTTACAGGTTTCTCATAATGGTTTAAAAAAGTAAACAGTGTGTAAATGATGACAGAATTGTAATTTTTTTGTGTGTGAACTGTCTCCTTAAGCCTTTAAATTGCATTTTAACCCTTTAAAGTGCACTCTATAAAAATAGATTGGCCTCAAAATTTTTTAGTTTTTTTAAATTATAACCTATGGACAAAAGGTCAACAGGTGGTTATCATGTGTATTGAAGGGTTAAGGCAAAGACTTGTCACTCGTATCTTTTTGAATGGGGAAAAGTGTAACGTCAATATGGTGAATAAAGCACTGCCTACTAGTAAAGGAGCCAATCATCGATCGCTATATGACGAATAAATCTAGCCTTCTAGTACAGGAGCCAATCATCGATCGCTATAGACTGACGATACTCCGGGGGAGGGGCTCGGACTAGACGTGACTTTCTAAGAGACCGTTGTTGTTTAATTTTATTGGTGATTGCTAATATGAAATTTAATCGTTAGCTTGGCTAGCAGTTTTGGAGGATTTGATGTTTCCCCATTCAGACATTAATGCCCGAGCATACTGCCCGAGAGGTGTATGCGCTTTTTTTAGTATTCATATGCAGAAAAATTTATCACGTACACAAATCTTGCACACTGAGTCCGATGCGTATTAATTAATCCATTACGAAAAAACACAAAACCTTTCGTATTTAATTCAAGCAGTGATACTTTGTGGAGGAATAGGCTGCATATTGTGTTAATCCAATACTGCATAGAGAGGAAGGAGAGTTCAGCTCATTAGCCAAGAGAGCTTCGCTGGATTATCCCGAAGTTTATTTCAAGAAATCAGTGGAATTTCGATACATTGCTTGTGAAACTTCAGGCATTCACCTACGTAAACAAATCCAGAACAGAGACTGGCATTACCATAGACATTTTAATAGATGCCGGACACGTTGACGTGTCGAAGCAATGAACCAAAAGAGGACTATGCTTTCTATTATAATGTCTATGGGCAGTATGTCAAATCTATGGACACACACACACACCAAACAGTAGCAGGACAGAGGTGTGCCAATCACTAAATCCAGCATATAGGGGTTCTCAACCGTCTGCCACATTGTCTTTATTTCATGCAGTGTGTTCAAGTTATGCGTAGCTCAAATGACGGCATTCTGTATTTAGCTTTTCGCTTGAATGGTAGCTCTGAACTGCTAAAACCCTCAGTGCTTTTTTCGGACGCGAAAAGTGTAAAAAAATGTAACTTTTTTATGAAAGACAAAAGTTTCAGAGGCAGTGTGTCAATTTGATTGACTTAACGTGAGGTCGAATTTATTTTTAACGTGCGAAAATCACAGATGAAAATTTCGTATTCAGTATGCAATAACCGTTAAGCTGAATACTAGTATCTTGCGAAACAACTAGTAAACTACTATGTACTGTCATCATGATAAAGACCAAATAAATTTGTTGTTAAAACTATTATGTTAAAAATGTGTTGAAAAAAAAATCTCCCTTTCCTTAGGAAATATTTTCGGAGGGCTTATCAGTTTGACTTCAACTGTATATACAGTAATATTTACTGGATTAGAAGCAACTAGATTGCAATAGAAAGTACGTTGCTTGCAGGAACTGAAGGAAAGGGACAAACTTTGCAATAACTCTGCATTATGTAAATACATGCACAACAAAGAGACTTTATGTCTGAGACATCTCCAAGTTTCTTTTAGATAGACACGGTGACAAGACAAATTTTTAAGTGATGTAGCTATTAAAACGACTTCCTCCGCAGCTTTGGTGAGCTATAAAACCAACAATAGAAATGAGTTTAGTCTTGACTGGCTGGATGAGGAGACGTATAGCATGTGGACGGGCGGAATAATAAATAATAAAAACAGAGAGAGAGGGAGAGAGACGAGAGAGAGGGAGAGAGACAGAGGGAGGGGTAATATCTACGGCTCATTGCAAGAGAAAGTGCTGACATGAGCTAAAAGACTGCAGACCCGGAGAGCATTCCTGCGCAGATGCCCCTGAGATTGAGAAGAAGAGTGAGATAGAGTTTGTTCGGGGAGGTATCAGAAGAAGGGGAGACAGTATGTGGCAGAAAGTCAAGGTAAATTACAGAACAACAAAGCGACAAGGACAGTGGTGTATGGGGTCGAGAGCGAGAAAAGGCAAAAAAAAGTCAAAGTTTCCACACAGCTGTACATACTGTGAAACAACAATAATAAGCGAGAGCAAGTGAGGCGCACCATTACTTGGAAAATGGAGGGATGACGCAATGGGGCTGAGAAGGGAGAGAGAAAGCAAGCGAAGGGAAGGAGCCTTCGTCACTTGAATTCCAGTATAGGGAGCATATGCACCAGGAGTTCAGCGAGGGCATTTCCATGAGTGCCTCATATAGGGAGGCAGGGGCGAGGGAAGGGGCAGGGCTTCTATATCTCAACACGGATAATCACTCCCAGCTGTGTCCACTGTAGCGCTGCGCACACACACACACATACACACATGCAGGGAGGAGCCAAGGTTCGCCTTTCACAGCAGCACAGAGACCTCAACAAGCCTCCAGCGCAGCAACAAGAGCGCTGTGTGGAACTACACTTGGCCTCAGGAGTTGCAAACATATACTGTATCCGTATCTGTAACATTTTTTGTTCAACATCATAAAGTTATTAACTATGTTAGGTGTTTTGGAAACTATCCCACAACATTTAATGAACTTTTAGCTTCTTCGTAGTGTGTAGCTAACTTAAAGTGGAATTCTACCTTTGTGAAACAGGATATTCAAAGAGGAAAAAGGTGCAGGGCCAGATTTTATTCACCAGGAAATGATTGAAATGTGAATAGCATGTGTTGCATACCAGGCGCGAACACTAGCTAAACAATGGCTGCTGTTTGTTTAAATGATCGAATGTAATGCACAGTCTTAATGATGTCATCAGACATTGAAAGTTGCTTGCAGCTACGTGCAAAAAGAAACAACGCTGTGTAAAATATACAACAAAGGGGGGCTGGAATAACGAAAAGTGTGTAGTAAGTTCCAGAATGGCGTTAGCATATAAGTGAGTAAGCTGAAAACCAATGCCTAAATTGATGTTAGTTTAATCTATCCAATAGAATGCCTGGTCTTGGTGGCCTGATAAGAGATGATATTTAATTGAGTAAGTGATTTGGTTAAATTTGTTGATTGTTTTGTTTTGATTAAGTGTATTATTATTCGTAAAATTGCTTTTGTACATACCCACTGTACATATACAGTACATTTGTAATTATGTTCACATCTGTCTGCATACCTCTGATTATTAATAGCAACCTGTACATATATTCATCTACTGTAAAACTCTGTTCACAGTTAATACAACCTGTATGTAATGTTCATAGTGCATCCATCTGTAAATATCAGCATAGTCTTTCTATAATTGACCTTTTTAACTTATACCTATATCCAGGGGTGTAGCGGACATTTTAAAACTGGGGGTGACCGCTGAATGAGATCCAAAAGTTTACGTTCATTTAATTATTAGTCACCTGTTTCTAAATAGTCTGTCCCTAAAAGTAGGGGGGACATATCCCCCCATTCCCCCTGGTTGCTACGCCCCTGCCTATATACTGCATTTTTATTGCTGCTATTGCACTCCTGGTTAGACCTAAACTGCATTGCGTTTCCTTATACTTGTACATGTGCAAGTGTCTAATCTAATCTAATCTAATTATTTTTTTATTATTATTTAACAAAATAGCATAGGCAAGGCATTGTTTATGGATAGTTACTGAGAAAACAAAAATGAGTAAAATAGGATACGCTACCATAAAAATGGGCACTGCTTAATTTTTCAGTCAGCAATTGACTGGTTATTGAAAAGTACATGCTAAACTAATGGCTAAATTGATTACATTTCCTAATAGAATGCATAGTATTACACTGGGCTAAATGCAATTGATTTGAATTAAGACATCATGAAGAAATTAAGTTAGCTTACTAGTTTTTACAAATGTGAATTGAACATAAAATAAAGTTGTCCCCCCAAAAAAACTGACGAATTGCTTTTTCAGCCCATTTTAAATAAGTCGTTTGAACCAGCATCAAAGTGTAATACATTTCGAGTGTAATATAGTGTACACAGTAATACACATCACGTCAGATGAAAAGAACTGAACACGGACTTCATTTAAACCACACTGAATGTGACCAAATAATTTTTTCCAAATATTTTTATAAATAAATTCTTATTTCTTAAAAGAATATGATTGATGTGTGATCATTACTTATGATATATACTGCTATGGGGCTAAGTAAGTGAATAAGCCTACAAATGAATGCTTAAATGCTCTGTATACCTGTTCAGTTAAAGTGAGTACAGATTAAGAAATTCTGCACACAACTAGGCCCAACGTGGCATTATTAACCTAAAAAATTAACACATTTTACCTAAAAACTTTCCAAAATGTAAAAAATGTAAAAAAAAATCTTTAATTCCTACATCAGAGGCCTCCTAAAACAATATTTGAGAGGTCAAAACTATTTTTATTCTATATTTGGGTTTTACAGGGTTAATAAGTAGTTTGCTCAAACAGCAAACATTATTTTTTGAGTGCACTGATCAGAGATTGAAAGTCATTTAGGAGGCAGAGCAAGTTATTTAATTTTGATTAAGAATTACAAAGAGTATTTTATTTTCTCAGAATAACCAGGATGAGAATTGTGTATACTGACATTTATCATTATACACAATTATACAGAAGGAATGAGTAAAAAAGAAAGTTTAACAATGAATGCCTGCAAAGTTTGATTTTATAAATCTGTAAATAACTGGATTGTGAAAAGTGATCATTGCATATCCAGAGTGCAGCCAGACTAGAATGTAAATTACTTAAAACAATGGCTAAATTGCAATGGATTGCAGGGCTTTGGTGATGTCATCAGAAATACAACGCTGTTTCAGGGGCAGAACAAGTTACGTAATCATGTTTTTCTCAATTCTCAATTACATTTATTAAGAACAGTCAAATTTGATTATCACTCTTTAAAACACACAGATATGGTTCCTCAAAAACTCATAAAAAAGACATTTTTAATGGACAATAACGCAACAAAAATGAATAGCTTCTGCTATCCTCTGCTGGACATTTAACAATTTTCCATAAACAAGCCTCATGAGAGGCTGTAAACTATTGTTTAACCACTTTTACTAGCTTCTTATCAACTGTCTTTAACTTTTCTTGTGCTGTTCTTTGTTATGGATTTCTCACCTCCCATCTTTCTTTCTCTGAGAGAGAGAGAGAGCGCGCTTGTAAAGGAGAGGATATCCTCTGGCCTTATCTAATAGTCTGTGGATTGTGCAACGGCTGCCCCGTCCCAGAAAGACAGCAGCCCACTTTGTGAAAGTGCACGTAGCATGGAGCACAAGGGTCAAGGTTTACCAGCAAAAACAAACGATGGAAAAAAAAAAAACTGGTCATGTTTTCCTGCATCAGGGACAAGAGGGAGCGAGAAATGAGGGAGAAACGGAGGTGGTGACAAGGAAAAGGTGGAAGTGTGTGACGGCCTTATGAAAATATTCAAAAGTCAGTATAAGGAGTCAGTGGTCCTAAAAAGAAGAGTTCACTCACAAAGAAAAGTTCTGTCATCAATTACACACCCTCATGGCATTCAAAACCTGCATGACTGCTTCTCTTTTTTCCACAGAACCCAAAATATGATTTTACATTCTGCTGTAGTGCTCATGTTTCATTTTCACTATACACAACCTTAAAATGTATGCACTACAAATTAACTATAAACATACACTGAATATGTACACTACAGGTCAAAAGTTTGGGGTCAGTGTTTGTTTGTTTTTGTTTTTTTTTTTTAAAGAAAAGTATTCTGTTCATTAAGGCGGCATTTATTATATATCAAATTTTTTTTAAATAAATGCTTTCTTATTGTATGTAGTTTAAAATGAAAGTATTACTCCAGTGATTATTGCTTTTGTTACTATTACTATGAATAATAATAATAATAATAATAATAATTAATATTAGAGTGATTTCTGAAAGATCATGTGACTCTGAAGACTGGAGTAATGAAGCTGACAAAATCACTGGAATAAATTATTAAATAAACTACTTTTGAACAGTTATTTTATAGTGCAATAACATTTCACAATTTTACAACTTTTACTTTATTTTAGATTAAATAAATGCAGCTCTGGTCATTTTACATTTTACAATAAGATCCATAATTATATTACAGAATAAATATAAAGTTTTTTTCCCTTCCAATCTTTTCACAGTCACTAAATAGAAAAGCAAAAATAGCATTGAATATAATAATAATAATAATAATAATAATAATAATAATAATAATAACAAATAATAGTAATAGTAATAATAATAATAACAAATAATAATAATAATAATAATAATAATAACAAATAATAGTAATAATAATAATAACAAATAATAATAATAATAATAATAATAATAACAATTAATAATAATAATAAAAATTAATAATAACAATAATAATAATAATAATAATAAAAATAATTAGTAATGGCTACGCAGTGGCGCAGTAAGTAGTGCTGTCACCTCACAGCAATTAGGTCATTGGTTCGAGCCTCGGCTTGGACAGTTGGCATTTCTGTGTGGAGTTTGCATGTTCTTCATGTGTTCTTGTGGGTTTCCTCTGGGTGCTCCGGTTTCCCCCACAAGTCCAAAAACATGCGGTACAGGTGAATTGGGTAGGCTAAAATTGTCCATCGTGTATGTGTGTGAATGAGAGTGTATAGTTGATTCCCAGTGATGGGTTGCAGCTGGAAGGGCATATGCTGGATAAGTTGGTGTTTCATTCCACTGTGGCGAGCCCAGATTAATAAAGTGACTAAGCCGAAAAGAAAATGAATGAATGAATGAATAATTAGTAATAATAATAATAATAATAGTAATAATAATAATAATAATAATACATACATATATATATATATATATATATATATATATATATATATATATATATATATATATATATATATATATATATATATATATACACAGTTAAAGACAAAGATAATAATAATAATAATAATAATAATAATAATAATAATAATAATAATAATAATAATAAATGCATATATATAAATATAGTAAGACAAAATTATTAGCCCTCCTCTGAATTTTTTTTCTGTGAGCAAGGAATTTTTCACAGTATTTCCTATAATATTTCTTTTTCTGTTTTTATTTCAGCTAGAATAAAAGCACATTTCTTTTTTAAGGTCACTTTAAGATCAATATTATTAGCCCCCTAAGCTATTTTTTTCCAATTGGCTAAAGAACAAGTCATTGTTTTAAAATGACTTGCCTAATTACCCTAACTTGCCTAATTAACCTAATTAAGCCCTTAAATGTTACTTTAAGCTGAATACTAGTATCTTGAAAAATTTGCAGTAAAATATTATGTTTTGTCATCATGGCAAAGATAAAAGAAATCAGTAATTAGAAATAAGTTGTTAAAACTATTATGCTTAGGAATGTGTTGTAAAAATCCACAGAAATTGGTGAAAAAAATATAAAAGAATTAAAATTTAACAGGAGGGCTAGTAATTCTGACTTCAACTGTATATATAAAGTTATATGTACATATAATCAGAATTTGTGTGTTTCAAAAAGGAAAAAAGGTAGTTTGGAATAAAAACTAGGCCCTTTACAGTAAGTACAGTAAGTGTATCTCCAGTTTGCATATGTTGTTTTTAGATCCGGCAGGTCATAGGCTGCTGATCCGAGCCCAGTATTGTGCATTAATAAGGATGAAACAAAACAAGGCCTCTCGGATTGCACAGGGTGACAGCATTTCTGTGTTGGGACTGGCCTGCCTGTACCGCTTCGGATCAAAACTGCAAATAATCCGAAGATCATGGATGACAGATACAGATACCAGATGGAGCAAGTTTGTACGGGAGAGAAAAATATGAAAAAAAAAGACATTAGTGGAGTGATTATGTGCAGCCTATATCGGCACAACGGGGTGATCTTCAGTTCAACGACGAGAGAGAGATGAAAAGATAATATCAGCTACATGCAGGATGAGAGAGATGAACACGCTCATCTGTCTGTATCCTCTAATCTGAGTAAACAGGCCCATGTTGGTGTCACACACAAGGGCGTGGAAATAATAGCTCCAGCTTCAGAGCGCACATCTGTGATAATCTTGGAAGTTAGGAGGAAAATATGCCTTATAATCCGGTGTTGGGGGACACACGTAACGGAGCTCCGGGGGAGGATAAAGCGGGACTTTTTTCGACATCGTTCTCCGTTTAAACTCAAGCAAACAGGCGACTGTTTCCATTCAATCATCGTGTTTATGTTTTCGCAAACTGTAAATCAGTCGACACAGACTTTTTCATTGTCCGCTAATAATTTGTAAACACACACAAAATCAGCGGAATTGCTGCCCTGTGTTTGTTTTAAAAGAGGCCGTTTAGAACAATTCTCCGTCTGCGCTGGAGAGACGCCACTTTTCGCGCAAGTTTACGCAAGCGCAATCCTCTTAAGAGTAATCACCCACCTCAGACTTACACAAACAGAGGAGACCTAGCAAATCCTAGTTTCAAACAACATCAAAACTTTGCAAACTAGACCCAATATTGCTGACCTGGCTAACAAAACCTAGTGTGATTCTGTTAGAAAAAAAAAACAATAGGCTTTTTTGGGCCAGGTTCAATTTTAGGAAACACTAATGAAGACCAGATTCACTGTACCTGTGAACATAAGGTTTCCACAAAGTTTTTTTATATGTATATTTTTACATTGATGCTATTAAATCAACATTTTGGGCATGGAGTTTGTAAATTAATCCTTTTTTCTCTCATGTAAGAGTTTAAAAAGAATATACAAAAGATATACGAGCAATTACATGCAAATGTCAATCTTGCCATGAAAAAAATTAGGTTTTCACCAAAATCCTACTTGTGTAAATAGGTATTTTACAGTACTTTAGAAATACTCAAAAATGTATCTGTCAATGTTTTCAAAGTATTATATTTGATTTACCAAAGTCATACAAGTGGCAATTTCACATAACATCCATAACGGAGAGGTGTCACATCCATAATGACACTTTTTCCTCATAAATGCAAAAATATTAAATAAAATAAAATCAATCATGTTTGTTCTATAGTGAGTCAACTCTTATCCTTTTGATTAGCATTATTTCTTTTGGTTTGTGAAGTTGAATTCACAGAATTTCTACAAAGTTTGTAATGCAAAATCACAGACTTTTTTGTTCACATCTATAACGCATGTTTATTTTACTCATTTAAAGTACAAAACATGTTTACAGATTGATACTTTTCTGATCCCATAACTTTTTACTGCAAATGTCACATCCATAACGCTGGAATTGCTCATATTGCAATAAATTTTTCTACAGATGTTAAAGGGAACTATCAATAGCAATAAAGATCACTTTTAGATGTTTTTTGTAGTTGTTCTATCTAAAAAATGGTTCTTTATAAGAATTGTTTTATTTAAGGGGACTGAAATATTTCTACTGTGACATTGTGAAACCCCCTTGGGGATTTTTACAATACATTTTTAAACCAATCTTCAAACTAGGGCTGCATGATATTGGAAAAATCTAACATTGCTATATTTTTTATTCTGCAATATATATTGCGATATGAATACAATTTCACTAGATGAGTTAAAACCCAAAAAGTTAAGGTAACTCAAACCATTTGAGGAAGCCAATTGCAACAAACCACTTAAGTTAAAAATTAAGTTTAAGACCATTGGTCTAAAAGGTTCTTCAAGGCTCTTCTACGCTCTTAAATAATAAGAATGCTACAAAACATTCATAGAACTATTATGTTCCACATAATGTTCTTTATAATAGAAACATTTTTGGTTCTCCAAATAAGCTCTCCTCAAAGAACCTTCTCCATTTTTTTTTTGTGTGTAAAGAACATAAAACCCCCTAAAAATCCCTTTTTCCACTATAAAGAAAGCTTAATAGAATACAATGGTTTTATGTAACCTTTTGTGAAAGGGAAGACTGTTAAAGATAAACGTTCCAAAGGACATATTACTGGTTATACAATGAACCTTTCAGGAAACTGGTCTTCAAATTATTATATATTTGAAGTTATATAATTTTAATATATTATATATTATATTAGTTTCTCAGTGTAAAGAACATTTTAAAAAGTTTAAGAACATTTACCTGTTAGAAAAAACAAACTTTGGTGGAATTGTATGGTGGTTTGGCTTTTAAAAGCCAATAAAGAACCTTTATTTTAAAGTGAGTTATTCTGTGAGATTATGAAATGTATTATGGACAATGGATGTTAATAGCTTTTAGATTAAGAACCCCTATAAGAAGTGATCTTGAGTATATGAGCTAAAGCCATGGCTCCTGTAACCAGCATTTGTACATGTATATATATATATATATATATATATATATATATATATATATATATATATATATATATATATATATATATATATATATTTCTGTATATGTTGGGAAATATAAGCAGACATTACCATTTTCCTGGCTGGTCCTTGATGTCGCCTTTACTGGGCTGGTTTGGACTGTCAGACTGCCCTGTTTCTGTAAAGAACCACAAAGAAAGAAAAAGACAGACAGTGACTCTTTTGTTTCTCGACCGCATTGAAATCATGCACTTGACAGCCTCTTGAAATCTGTGTTTCCACAGTCTGAATACTCGGATAGCAAACGTCTAGTCCAGAGCACCAAGGAATCACCGGCGAGCGTGCTGACCGAGCAGTCTGGCTGCCAAGTGCACACTGGTCATACAGGTGAAACCCTATGCTGATGTGTGTACGCAGGAGGCTACCGTGTTGGCGGTTCAATAGAGCTGACTGCTGCCACGGTAGACCGACAGACAAATGCATATCACGCAAAAATACTCTTTCATTAACGCTAATCATTTATTTATATCAAAATCACGAAAGCTATGCAACTATGTTAAATATTTCTGAATACTGATTAAAAATATGATTTGAAGATCTTATCTGCGATCAATCAATTGTCAGACATAACTGTAAATCTCAGCTTACATTTATTATCATTCCGACCAAAGGGAAGTTATTGGAAAAGAAGGTCTGACTGTACTCTAGCCAATGTCCTTTTGGCACACGGCTCTGCAGGTCAGACCGACAGTGTGGCCTGGGCTGTGAATTCACACTGAGTGTGCTATTTGCAGCCGAGGCACTTATGGAAATAAGTCTAGAGAGAGAAAGCCTTCAGACCTGGGTGTACTGCATAAAAAAGGCCCTATAAATTTGATGGGCTCCGATTTCTCCTAAGAAGTGCTCTTTAACGGTGCCATTAGCCGAGATAGCAATGATTTGGTCCGAGACGTTAAGGGGAACTTTCGCAAAAATTCACCCCAGTCACTTTAACTCTTCTGCCACAGCCAAAAATGGCAAAGAAACCCTTTAAGATGATTTAGATGCTGGGTTGAGTATTGATTTCCCACTGGAGATAAAACAGTCATTCTGCGAGAAATATCCCCAATGTCATGCTAGCAAACAAAATGCTTAGCAAATTTTCCCTACTTCAGAAACTCATATATAACGAAAGGAAAAAAACTGTACAAAAATTGGTGCACAAATGTCAGTTTGCAATAAATCAAGGAAGCGCAACTTTTTGATAAAGGAAGAAAAAACAAAAGCCAGACCCCTACCACCACTACAAAAAAAGGTTTGGCCAGCCCCTTCATCTGCTTCTAGACAAAGTAAACAATTTAGGGCCTTGTTTGCATTCAGCTCAGCATTGCCGTCTGCATCAACAGTTTAAAACAAAGGCAATCTGAAGAGTGGACTGAAAAAAAAAAACCACACGCAGCAACACCCCCCGCCCCAGCAACAGCCCAGAGATATGTGAAAGAGCAACGAAGGGGGCCGGGAAACCGGGTGCCGGGTGGGTGCGAGTGTGCGGGGACTTTCACACACTCTCCCAGTTGCCCTCCGCGGACCAAGTGCTCTCTCACACAGCGCCCATTGCTAATTAAATATGCAAATGAGGCGTGAGACCCAGACTCTGTGTGTCACATCTGCATTTACCCCCTGTCGAGGGCCCTCAGAGAGCGAGGGGGACACAAAAAAACCCTCCCCTCAGAAATAAACAACAAAAAAAAAAGACACTAAACAACAAACAACTAAATACCGTGCACAAACAGGCCCATTCACCATGCCTAAATCCTCTATACAAGAGCATAACAAGCCACTCTATGGGCCGCCGACTGAAAGACAGAGGAGGGATGGTTCCTGCCTATCTCTAATTTTGTTCTCACACCATCAAAAAGATGGGAACGGCGCTCGGGTGTGAGAGAAGAAAAGCAACCTGGAGTGACTCAGTCAACGCGTTATTCCGCCTCGTTTCGAAAACCGAATTAATTATCAAACAATCAAAAAGAGATGCTGAGGTAAAAAGATGCCGTTTAGCATCTGATAACTAGTTTAATTTAATTGAGACAGGCTCAGGTTGCTTCACATAGTGAAGCCTATAAGAAAAGTAACCCCCAGTGACTATCAAACAAATACACAGAGGTAACGGTATATGATATCAAGCAAAGTTTAATTTAGGTGGACTTAGGTTCATGGTGAAACTTAGTGGCAAAGCAACCAAGAATGATTGAAAGTATAGTTCAGCCTCAATTTCACAATGAAATTTATTATCGAACCATCAAAAAAGAACAATTAGTTAAAAAGATTTACTTTTAGCATTTGCTAACAACCTTGGGCTAATTGGGATAGGATCAGATTACTTCATTCTGTTGAACTGCTAGTAAAAGCAACCTGTAGTGAATTGTTAGTTAACATGCTATTCCGGCTCAATTTAACAGCAGAATTCATTATTGAATACTTGAAAACTAACGTTGAGGTAAAAAGATGTTGTTTAGCATCTGATAACTACTTTATTGAGACAGGCTCAGGTTGCTTCACATAGTAAAGCCTATGAGAAAACTAACCCGCAGTGACTCGCTACCAAACAAATACGCAGATGTAAAAAAAGATGTCGGTTAGCATATGATATCAAGCAAAGTTTAATGTAAGTAGACTTAGTTCGTTTCACATGGTGGAACTTAGTGACAAAGCAACCAGGAGTGATTCAAAGTTTTCTTTAGCCTCAATTTGAACATGAAATTCATTATCAAACCATTAAAAAAACCACAATTAAGTAAAATGATTAGCATTTAGCATTCGCTAACAACCTTGGGCTAATTGAGATAAGCCGCGATCACTTCATTCTGTTGAACTGATAGTAAAAGCAACCGGTAGTGAATTGTTAGTTAACATGCTATTCCGACTCAATTTAACAGCAGAATTCATTATTGAATACTTGAAAAGAAACGTTGAGGTGAAAAGATGTTGTTTAGCATCTGATAACTAGCTTGGGCTAATTGAGAGACTCATGTTGCTTCGCTTGTGGAACCGATAGGAACGTGGCTGAATTAGTCAGCGAGGTGATTCCCTAATTAGATCATTAGGACTGGCTCGCGGCGGCAGGCAGGTTGGGTAGGAGTGTTATACCCCCTGGCCTGCCTCCGACTCTTCCTCTCCCAGGCCAGGCCGAGGGCTTCAGGGGGGAGCACACATGCACGCACTCACACACACAAACACACACACACCGCCTGGTCTGTTTCATTATGCATGCACTAAACCATCTGTACTTCTCGCAGGTCCGCTTGTCCCAACCCGCCGCTTTCTCACCAAGTGCTTTGCTGTAATCCAATTGTGTGTTAAAACCCTGCTTTCAAAAGGCCCTTTACACAGTGGGCTCAGGAACACGAAGGCCCATAAAAGGAGGCAGAAACTTAATTTAGAAATACAAACGGGCCTTTCTGGAGTATCAATGGAAGGTGAAGCTCCAGGGATTGGAGCATTGTTTCCACAAGTATCATCCCCCAGATTTTTCTTCTTTTTTTTTTCTTTCGAGCTGCCACAGACATTATGAGATGGTGGGTGCCGAATTCCTGCATAGTCACACTCAAAACTGTCCGGACTATACAAGAAACTCTGAAGGGCTTGGTTTGAGTGCGATCGTTATAACACTGTATTACTGGAGAGTCACATATTTGAGCTATGATGCATGTTATGTAAAAAATATCTTTGGGGGGTGGGTGTAATATGCAATAATTTCTGGGAACTGCAATGACTCACAGATGGGGAACATGTTGATGAAACCTGAAGTTGTGAGCAGTAAGGTAAGAAAGTAATTCAAGTGAGCGAAAACTAAACTTATTTATCTAAAAGTATAAAGTGCAATATGTTAAATATGTTAAACCGAGGTCTTGACTCTCTGTGGTCGTTAAAAATTCCAAGATGTCCTTCGAAGAGTAGGGGTTTAACCCCAGCATCCCACTGTTCTCTGTCCATCATGGCCTCCTAAACAACCCCAAATCATAATTGGCCTCATCACTCTCCTCTCCATCAATCAGCTGATGTGGTCTGGCGCAATATGGCTGCCGTCACGTCATCCAGGTGGATGCTGCACACTGGTGGTAGATGAGGACATTCCCTCCAATGTGTAGAGCGCTTTGAGTGTCCAGAAAAGTGCTACATAAATGTAAGGAATTATTAATTATTAATTACTGCTTTGTATTTTCGGCAGAACCCTTGAATAAGAAGCCTATTTGCAGAAGCCTTCAATAAAATGTATTTTCTTCTTAAAAATTCGTACTGACCCCAACAATAGTGAAAGCAAGTTGAGGCACTTCATCATCATTTCAAAACAAGACTGGTTGTCATTTTTCTGTGCAAGGAAGTGGAGAGAGCCGTTTGTTTCCGTCAGGCCGCTGCCCGTGTGCAGTGTTTGAGTAACCCTGACCTCTCCCCCTGCGCTTTTACGTCACACCGTATTTAATAAGAGGCAGTGTTTAGACAGGACCCTTCTGCTTCTCCTCTATAGATCAGCCCGTTGCCGAGGTCTGTGCTGTTTTTCTTCTCTCGTGGAGCGTTGCTTGTTTACACTGCTGTTTTCGGAGGACCGGGAAGCGAGACGGGAGAGGATAGTGTTACAGGCCATGTTTACAGATCCTGTCTGGATTTTGAATAGTAATACTGGTGTATGTTTTCTTTCCTTCTTTTGTATCTATTGAGAAATGCAGAATGCACTTTTAAGGACAGGGACCAAGGTAGGGAGTCCTAGGAGCTTTGATGTGCTTCAGTCAAGCTCATTCACCAAGGCTGGTGTGTTAAAAAAGGGAGCAGAATCCACTCTGCGGTCGCCCAGTGATGACATTATGGGATCATTGTGGTACATTAAACCATCTATTGCAACCCCGGAAAAAGCAATAAAACTAGCTGAGTCTCAATTATTCTTTTGTCAGTGTGACTTGAGCTATTCCCCCCTGCAAATATAAAGCTACACCAGACTATAACAAAAAGCTATCAATAAGTGTTAGTGGGGTAAAGGAATGCCATGTTGCCTTACTTGAACTTGTAAATCAGCTCTTGTGCTAGCGGTGTAAGACAAGCTGTCTGGATTGCCAAGCTACCGTTACCAAGACACAAAAGCGGGACATTCCTGACTTATTTGAGTCCTTGTTCCCCCTGGACTGGTGGGGGCATTTGGGAACAAGATATCATTATTAGCTAATGCAGGATATGAAGGGTGTGTAATGAAAAGCTAGCATAGAAAAGTCAATAGGCTGGTTTTAAAACTTGCTTTCTACATTGGTACCATCTCGCTGTTAGCATGTTGCTCAGCTAACAATGTTGTATTCTTGCAAGAATAAACGTTAACAAAAAGCAACCTAACAAAAGGAACAAACCTTTTACTTGTGAATAACTATGTAGAAACCAAACTTGACATAAGTTACCACAACTAATTTGTCTACAGTTATTTTAGTCAAACATTATCCAGTATCAAGTTGTGCAAAACCCAGTGGGTAACATTTTCACTTCATGTGATATAACAATGTACACCTGTTCTCTATGCGGTCTGTAGTGCCCTTCGGCCCAAACATACACAGATCCAACTCTACGTGGGGCACCAGAACATAACCTTAGTCTCTCCATCCTGCTCTCTCTGGCTGATCGAAACATTCCAGAGAGAGAGAAGGAAAAGTGGACCATCCTCAATGCTAGAAGCCCCTCTATGGGAAAAGATGTATTCCCCTGGCCTGTAGGCAAACCCTTTATTTCTTACTGAGCGCTGTGCTTCTTGACTCCCCTGATATGAACTAGTTTCTAGGAAAAGGCAGGAAAGGCAAGCAGAGGAGGAGGAGGAGGAGGAGGAGGAGAAAAAGTTCTTGGCCTTTTCCCAGGAAGGGAGAGAGAGAGAATCAGAATCCCAGAATTCCCCTGGGATATGGTGAAATATACAGCCCTGGGGCCACTTTCAATTTACTCTCTGCAGTTCTCTTTCACTCTCTCCCTCTCTAAATAGCCGGGCTGTGAGAGAGAAGTCGAAGCTGTCAGGGATCTAATGTGTACCGCGACCTCCTGTAGCCCTGATGTGGAGAAATAGAAAGATCGCGAGTGGGTCAAGTGTCTGTGTGAGCATGGATTCCTCAAAGGGAGTATGAGGAGAGGGGAACATCCGCAACACCAAACCAGAGACGAACAAAAAAACTAAAATACATTAGACTTCAACAGAAAGACTGAATTTAAAATAGCAAAATGAAGTGATTAGGCAAAAATGAGACCTCTGGAAACATCCAGGCCAAAAGTAGCATGCGCAATTCCAAACAAAAAGCCACATTGTTGGGATGCTTTCTTCCGCAAGCTGCAGACACATCCTGTCTTTGTCTTCAGAGCGCCTCTTGCTTGCTCTAGTGGAACACACATGGTGGCACAGGTAGAGGAGTTTGTCCTTGTTCTGACAGCAGTGATCTTTCAACAAATACAGTCTGAAAAAAAGGAACCGGGCTCTCCATGTGGCCCCTGGGGTCCAGGAGAACAACACAATAGGTAGTACAGGAAATGTTATCCCTGATTCTGAGCCTGTGTGCACTGCAGGGAGAGAAGAATGCCTGTGTTTGACCTCTGTCAGGCCTGATTTCCTGCCCAAGCAGAGTTGTGTCTAAGGACACGGTACAGAAACTGAAAAAAAAGTGTTGTCAGTTTGATTGTCATTTGCCAGAGATCTAATCTCAGTGAGTACCGTGAGACCCTCCTTTTGTGGCACAGGAGTCTGTGTATGTGTATATACGTGTGTACTGTAATTCATCGCTCTCCAAGAGGCCAGCTGACAGCCTCCAGCTGCAGACGGCAAGGAGACGTGCGACGTACATAGAGGGTGTTCATTGCTGTCAGGATCATGGACACACCTGTCTCCACAACAACTACCGCCTGTAGCCAGGTAGTCCATCTCCAACTGACATGGAGGTGTCAATGCTTGCTACAGTCATCATGCTGACAGTGAAGTGAAAGATGTTTGGAGACCCCCTTTTTTTTACACAAGCTCCCGAAGACCAAACAAGACTTACAAAGGAGTTACACAGACAAACTTCCTAACTATAGAAAGAAACCATATTACCACTGAATAAATAAATGGTTTTAATGCGTTCAAACTGAAATAGTAAGAAGGTTCATATCATAAGGTTTTCAAAATAATAATAATAACTTATTTTACATTGCACTAAAGTGCCTAGAACTCCTAGCTATACCACTGATCCTAAGAAGTAAAGCAATGCGTTGGTACTTGCTATTGCTAATTCATGGAAGGTTGAACTCGGAATTTAAAATGGGGTCAAGGAATGTTCACATTGTAGATATTTTAATTGGCCAAAATTTAATAATGCAAGATCAATTCTCTGGTCCATTTTCCCCAAAAATTGTTTATACCGGGCCACAAACGGTCAGTTTAACCCATAAACATGGCTGTAAGCATCAATAAATGCCAGGCAACATGCGCAGTGTTCATGGCACAGTAGGATGTGCTTGGCTAGCCAGCGAGAAGCCTCGTCTCAAACCCCCGTTTCAGAATGAGTGAAAATAGAAAGTCTCCATGATCTTGGCAGTAGGACGCTTGGAGAAAAAAAAAGAAAAAAAAAGATGGGGTGATTCAATTTGGCAGCCAACTTTTTCACTCCCTCTTTCGTTGTCTTCCTCTCTCTCCCTCTATTTGCTCGCTCTCTTCCTTGGAGAGTGGCTGGCTGTAGCCCGTGTTTGGAACAGACTTGAAGACACTTGCCAAGGCTGAAGCGTACACCGCCAGGGATGCACTACCCAGCCCGCAACTTCCCCTGCAATGCACTTCTCTCCAGCCGCTTCCGACTGAGGAAACCCCCCCGGAAGCCTGGCCACTACAAAGAGCGGCCACCCACAACTCTGCATATCAAAACAGCAACATCAACAACAACAACAACAACAAAAAAAGGCGCATCATGCTTGGAAAAAAAAGCCAAAAAAGAAAGGTAGAGTCATGTAGTAGAAAAATAAAAATGATACCATTGTACTGCGTAATCTATATGATAATACTTGCATAACTTAACGCCATCCTAATATTTCCTGATGGTCTACAGTGAGGATTCAGGCCTAAGCAACTAACCTACATTAAAACAAGGACAAATTATGCAATTCGCCAAGAAACGCACTCCTTATTGATTTTTCATTTTATATTGATTTGATTTAATTCACCCGATGAATGGAAATGATAAAAACTCATTTCAAAATGTAGCGGGGCTCGATACTTCGGGTGCTACAATGCTCTTGTGCACTTGCTAAATTTCCCATAAATCAGCCCGTGTCCATAACTCACGTACAGTAAGTGTTGCATAAACAATCTCCCCACAGCCCACAAAACAAGGCACTACGTTCAAAGCCTTGACACAAGCTCTATATTGTCTAGATGGCTGAGTCGTTTTTATTTATGCCGCGCAATTGTGCCGTGAATTAGAATTCAGTAGCGATCGTTTTGAGGGAAGTAAAAAGCCTTTGGACTAATGCTCAGTTGTGAACGGCGACTGGGTCCAAGTCCCTGGCGTACACCCGAAGCATTCATGGAGATGCCAGCCAAAAGTCTAGCTTGTCATTTCAACCCTTCCAGGTCCTTAAACTAATAGAGAGAGAGAAAAAAACAAGGGAGGGCGTGAAAAACAGATACAACGATCATGTGCTGTTTCAATAATGGCTGAAGGACAAGAAACCATTCCAGCGCCCAACTCATGTCAAAACAGACGGGCGAATGAAAGCTGACAATTTCACGTAGGATGTTGAATTGCATTTTCACCCCACATGTGGAAATATAATGCCATCATGCTCTGCTCCCACACCGTCGCTCCTCCCCTACGCCTCCATTTTGTGCCGATCGCATTTTGTGCCACCATTTTAAGGCGCCTGCATCTCGACGGGGACACAAAAAACGAAACAATCAGCCCTGTCAGGTGAGACTCTCATTGCCTGTGTGCGGTAATTGTACTTGAGACTATTCAAACACAATAGTTCTAATAATTAAAAAAAACGCAATGTCGTATGTAAACAAAAGGCAGGGGAAATAGTGCCAAAATCCCCATTTAAAAAGCAACTCGTGGGCGCTCTTCATCGTCCTTTTTTTTCTCTCCCTCTGCCACACAAGCTTATCCCAACCATAGCTGCTAAATCGTCCTGCCAGGCACAGCCATACTGACAGAATCACGTTAGCTGCTCCTATTGTTGGATGACACAGAAAACGCCGTTGCCAAGAAGTTTACTGCCAAGTTCAACAACATCCTGGTTTAAAAAAAATGGAGGGAAAAAAAAAGACAAAACTCCGATCCCACACACGCAGGCATGTATAACCATTACTTTTGGGAGATTCATTAATAACGAAGATGCAGATGTTACCATTTATCTGTAAAACTCCCTCACTCCTCTTAATACTTTACACCCTGGCAGCCATCTTAAAAGCTCTGGCAACCATTTTAAAAGTGCCCTCTCTCTTTATTTGAGCGCCTGCCATCCCCCCCATGCCACCCTTTGCCGAACAATAGACTACTCAGGGTTTACCAACCACGGCAGCCAAATCTACATTTTGGCATTTTCATGGTGGATGCTAAACATGACATGGGAAAAACATTGAGAGAAAAATAAAAGAAAGACAGTTCGAGACTATGCAAATGTCATGATATTGCATTTTTCTGTTACGCCGAGTGAAATCAATTGAATAGTAAAAAAATTCAATTTGGAGCATTATGATCAACAAGCTAAGGAATTCTTTTGTGAAATAGAATATTGTGCACACAATTAGTCTAATGAGTATGTCAGAAAATGTAGACTATACTAACAATTAACAATTTTTCAACTGATAAAAAATTCTTCAATTTTATTCATTTAAAACAATAAAATAAAAGAAACACAGTTAGAGACAATGCAAATGTAATGATATTGTATTTCTTTTTTGTCACACCGAGTAAAATCGATTGAATACAAGTAAGAAAAATCAATACTGAGCATTATAATCAACAAGCTATAGGATTTATTTTTTTTTGGTGAAATAGGATATTGTGCACACAATTAGTAGTCTAATGATTATGTCAGAAAATATGATTATACAGGGTTTCTGCAGGTTAAATTTAAGACTTTTTTAAAGACATTTTAAAGACCATTATGAATTAAATTTTAGACCCATAAAGAGCTAAAGGCTAAGGAATTTTTCAAATGGGCCAGATGGAAAAGATTTTTCTTTGCCCTATCAAATTTTTAATATATATATATATATATAGTTTAATACATTTAATGTTACAATAATACATTAATAATAAAAAAATATAAATATTTTAGATTTAATTTCTTAGCTAAATATTTTAAATATTGTGTAAAAACAAGCAAGCTCTACTTGTATCTATACACTTTTTCCAACATAAACTTTCTTTAAAATTATTTTAAAAATGATCAAATGTTTTAAAAGTTTTTAAAAACTATAATAAACTCTATGCACAACAGTCTGTCCTCAGCAGTAAATACATGGAGAACTTTTAAACAAATGTTACTGTAAGGAAAACAATTAAACCATTATGATAGAGTTAAAAATGACCTTTTTAAATAAAAAGTTTAAAGTTTTATTGAGATGGTTTTGGCCAGATTTGGTAGCAATACATAAACAAAGGAAAATTAAGACCTGTTTAAAAAATATTTAAGACCAACAAAACAATATTTCAGTAAACGTAAGACTTTTTAAGGCCTAAAATTTGAATTTTGAGATTTAAGACATTAAGACTTTTTAAGACCCTGCAGAAACCCTGTTATAATATGATTATGTTGGTTTAAAGATTTAACTGACAAAAAAAAATCATACATTTTATTCATTAAAAACTAAAAAAAAGAAAGAAATATATATATATAATATATATATATATATATAATATTTTTTGCAAAACCTTTATATTATATAATTCCTACAACAAAAAATAATATTAATATTAATAAAAGTTTCAATACAAAACCAAAATGGATGTGAAAATCATTTTTGCACATGTAGGCAAAGTATGTTTTCAAATTATGTCAGGAAATATAATAATAATAGTACAGTGAAAATTATATTTAAATTTTGTAATAGCCCCCCAAAAACTTATGTTATATATATATATATATATATACAGGGCTTTACATTAACATCCGCCAACCCGCCAAATGCAGGTAGATTTCAGTGGTGGCGGGTAAGACAGACACTCCCACTAGCCACTTTGGCTGGTTGAAAATAATTTTCCCGGATAATAATTCATAAAAGCAGGGGTCGACAATAAGGATGGTCCAATATGCATGTAAAGGCGATCTTAGAATTGAGAAGCAACACGACTGACAAAAATAATTGCGTTTGCGTGAGCAATAAAAAAGCAGGTGAATACCGAATGAGAGGCTGATCACTCGCGCTAACAGCTGAGGTGATGCGCGTGACTGTTTAAAATGCGTGCGCGCTCCCGTTTCCTTGCGTGAAGCAACTGTGTCTAGAAACACAGCTGATGTGATCGGTTCTCTTTCAAATAGACTAGACAAAAAGTGATGGACATGCACCCACAGTCTTGCTACTTTCAAGAGCTCCAGATTTTTATTTTTGTAAGCAGCACCGGTTGCTTTCGCTTTCACCATTATTTGAACAGATTATTTATGGGTCTAACGTTAACCGTGTGCGTTATAATCCTTTCATTATCACACAGTATGTTTTTTACCTGCTTTCTTTTGCGTAATGTGGTTTAATTATAATTTTTTACAATAACATTGCTTTAATGGTAGATTAACTCCCCATTTTAAGTGTAGTTTGGGACCTTTAGCCACGACAGATTACCGTGCACATGTTTTGTTAAATAAAAAGTATAGTAAACAGCTATATTTTGCTTGTTTTGACACATTTAAAAATTGTGGCTAAGAAATATTTAATTGTTTATGTTTGGTGTGGTCAGAGATAAATTTGGTAAATCCTTCATTTTGAGCTCTGAAAATGTTGAAATGTTGAAATGTGAAATAAAAACTAATTGTAATACTATGACACCATGACCCATTTGCTCATGAACATTTAGCAAGCTCATACACGACACAAAAAGTGAAATGAATGAGGCATGTGGAGATAACGCAAAATCTAAATCAAGTAATTTTAGCATGTCAAAGTCATATTTATGTGTATAAAATATATTTTCCCAACAATAAAATTGTGGCTAGTGAAAATGGCGATTGGC